>JAMFLL010000554.1:0-11314 GCA_027475725.1 Pythium rhizo-oryzae
GCAGCCAGTGCTTACGTACGAACAAGTAGAACTGGCGCCGCGGCATCCCTCAACTCGGAACGCGATGCGGAGTCTACTGGTCCGTAGCGCCGCGGTCCGGGACGTCCACTAGTGGTGAACTCGAAGCTTTCCGGCCGCAAATGCACCCATGAGCCACTGGCACAAATCGCATCGCAAGTGAGTTGTTTGTTTTTTGCATCACCATGTTACACATATCAATCCAAATCGCGCGCGCGTCGGGTCCAGTATACCTCCCGCGTCTCCCTCGCTTTCATTCCACTCGGTCGTTCTTCGCGCGGCGACGGATCACACGTGTCTCACACGTTTATCGCAAACTCGCTTAGTTGCGGCTGGCATCGAAGGTCTTCTTGACCTCGTCCATGAAGTCCTCCGTGAAGAGGTAGTGGTCCGGGGTCACGTTCGAGCCGTGGATGCAGATCGCGAGGTCCTTGGTCATGTGGCCGTTCTCGACCGTCTTGATCACGGCCTTCTCGAGGTCCAGGCTGAAGTCGACGAGCTCCTGGTTGCCGTCGAGCGTGCCGCGGTGCGCAAGACCGCGCGTCCAGGCGTAGATCGAGGCGATCGGGTTCGTGCTCGTCTTCTGGCCCTTCTGGTACTGGCGCCAGTGGCGCGTGACCGTGCCGTGGGCGGCCTCGGCCTCGACCGTCTTGCCATCCGGCGCGACGAGCACCGAGGTCATGAGGCCGAGCGAGCCGTAGCCCTGCGCGACAATGTCCGACTGGACATCACCGTCGTAGTTCTTGCAGGCCCACACGAAGCCGCCGTCCGACTTGAGCGCCTGGGCGACCATGTCGTCGATGAGGCGGTGCGTGTACGAGATGCCGGCCGCGTCGAACTTGGCCTTGTAGTCCTTCTGGTACACCTCCTCGAAGATGTCCTTGAAGCGGCCGTCGTACTTCTTGAGGATCGTGTTCTTGGTGCTCAGGTACAGGTCCTGGCCGCGGCTGAGCGCGAACGAGAAGCACGAGTTGGCGAAGCCGTAGATCGACTCGTCCGTGTTGTACATGGCGAGGCCGACGCCGGCGCCCTTGAAGTCGTACACCTCGAAGGTCTGCTTCTCGCTGCCGTCCGCGGGCGTGTACACGACCTCGAACTTGCCCGGGCCGTGCGCGAGGAAGTCGGTGCTCTTGTACTGGTCGCCGAACGCGTGGCGGCCGACGACGATCGGCTTCTGCCAGCCGGGCACGAGGCGCGGGACGTTCGAGATCACGATCGGCTCGCGGAAGACCGTACCGTTGAGGATGTTGCGGATCGTGCCGTTGGGCGACTTCCACATCTTCTTGAGCTTAAACTCCTCCACGCGCTGCTCGTCGGGCGTGATGGTCGCGCACTTGATGCCGACGTTGTGCTCGAGGATCGCGTGCGCGGCGTCGACCGTGACCTGGTCGTTCGTGGCGTCACGGTGCGGCAGGCCCAGGTCGAAGTACTCGATGTTCAGGTCCAGGTACGGGTGGATGTACTTGTCCTTGATCTGCTGCCAGATCACGCGCGTCATCTCGTCACCGTCGAGCTCGACGATCGGCTTGGAGACCACGATCTTGGACTTGGAGGCGAAGCCACGGCGGGCGGCGCCCGAGGCGGCCACGCGGCGCACAGCCTTGGAGAACATACTGGCGGAGGAGGAGGGAGGGGAGGAGGGTTTCTTCGGCGCGCGGAGGCTGCTTGGAAAATGAAGGGTTCTCGCGAAGGAGAGCCCGAGCGGAGCGCCGGGAGCCGAAGGGGGGACCCACAAGCAGGCGGTTCAGCCAGTCACGGAGCTCCAAACGCGTGCCGACCCCACGCTCGGAGGTCGAGGAGATCCCCTTCTAAAGCGATTGACTGATCTGCCGGGGTGGTTTGACAAACACGAGTAAAACCCTGAATTAGGGGTCTACGAAGGGGATGAGCCGGTTCCTGAAGTTCACAAAACGGGGTTACACCAACGGGGTACACTCTAAACGTGAGACAAACACGGCGTAAACAAGGGCGTGGTCACCCAAGCGGCCAAAACGGCTGGGGCGGAGAGGAGGGAATGCGAATGCCTAGAACGGACAGCTCCGCTCCGCCACGGCTGGCTCATGGGGTGAGATGGAAGATCTAGTACCAGGCCTGCTGTATTGGTTTTCCGACCCGCTTGTCACGACTTGCTCACTACTACACACGTCCCACAGCATCGTACGCTCTCGCTGTGAGACGGACATGGCCACACGCATCGTTCACCGACCTCGCCCTCTTTTTCTCCGCGACGCTCTTTGCTAGAGTAGTGCTTTTCGCATCGTCTTGGTTCGGATTTGTTAAAAGTGACGGGCCTGACTGCTTTAGAAGAAGTGCGACTGGGCCTTGGGGGTTCCCTCGTCATCGTCCACGACCTCAAAGTCCTCATCGCCGTCTTCGCGCGGCGTGGACGGGCCGGCATCCATGGCCGGTGTGCCTGGGCTACGTGGGGCCTCGCCGGTTGGGCTCATCGGACCTGGCGTGCCGGGGCTACGCTGCGAAGGTGTACCCGGGCTCATAGGGGCCGGCGGTGGGCTCACTGATGAAGTCGTCGTCGAGGGAGGAGGTGACGACTTCTCCCCCGTGGACTCCTGCGAGGCCTTGGACGACAACGACTTTTTCTCCTTGATCAGAGATACCGGGGACAGAGGAACGCCCTCGCCATCGCCGAGACCGTGGACTTCGTGCTCTTCTGTGAAGTGCTGTTCCTGTTCCTGCGTGGGCGTCGACGTCTCGTCCTCCTCCTCGTGGTACTCCTCGTCTTCGTCGATGGTCGGCTGGAAGTCACCGCCCTCCTCGTCGAAGTCCATGTTCGCCATGCTCGGGTGCCAACCTTCAAGTCCCTGGTACGAGAAGCGGTCGAAGTGCTTCTGCTCCGAAGGAGACGACGGAAGCGACACGGGCGAATCAGGCATAAGCTCTTCACGCGCATCGCGAATCTTCGCGATCGCACGCGACAAGTGGCTATCATCAGTCACGTCCTCCAATCGATGCGGAGGTCGCGGCACCTCGACACGCTGCTCTAGGAGACCATCCCAGTCAATCTCGGCGAAGAACGGGTGGTTCTTGATCTCCTCGACGCCCTCCGCACCGCATCCCAATCGGTACGTAGGGTCCTTCGTGAGAAGTCGGGTGATGAGGTCCTTCGAGTCAGGGGTGAAACGGTCGCTGAAGACCGGTTCCTCCTTGAGAATCTTCTCGAACAGCAGGCTCGGCACGTTGTGGCGGAAGGGCGAGTCGCCCTGGATCATTTCGTACGAAAGGATGCCAAACGCCCACCAGTCGACGGCCTTCCCGTATCCTTCCTTCAGGATGAGTTCCGGGGCAAGGTACTCGCACGTACCAACGAAAGAGCTGGTACGCTCCTCGTCGTTCATCTCCTGCTTCGACAGGCCGAAGTCTGTGCAAGCCACGTTGCCGTCAGCGCTGATCACAATGTTCTCGAGCTTCAAGTCGCGGTACAAAATGTCACTCGCGTGCAGATGCGCGATGGCCAGCAGGATCTGAGCCAGATAGAAGCGCGCACGCTTGATGCTGAAGCGACCACGGCGTCGCAGGACTTGGCGGAGCGAGCCGCCACTGTAGTAATCCATCACCATGTAGAGCTTGTCCTGGTTCTGGAAGGCGTACCGCAGCTGCACAATGTACGGGTGGTTCGCTTCTTGCAGAATCTGGCGCTCGGCCATAGTCTGACGCACCAGATCCTTGTCCATGACCCAGTCCTTCTTCAGAACCTTCATCGCGTACAGGCGGCCAGCATCGGCACCCTCTTTCTTAAGAACGAGCAGCACTTTGCCGCATGCGCCGCGACCAATGACGGTCACCAACTCGAAATCGTTGACGGACATCTTGCCGGGCTTGGCTGAGCCGCTGAAAACGCTTTCCTTCTCACCCGTGCGGACGGCGCGCGGGCGTGACCAATGGATGAGCGATGGCAGCGCGCGGCACGTCATGCACAGTCGCACCTGTCCCTCATGACGTGTCTGCTCGACAGACGAGCACTTTTCGCAGCACGGACTCTGGCACGTGCGGCAGTGGCGGCGCCAGCGGCGCATGTTGAACGTGTTCTTGCACAGGTAGCAGGTGCGCTCGAGGCCGGCGTTGACGTTCTTGACGCGGAAACCCGACCAGCGAGCCTTGAAGCTCGCGTACACCGAGTCCACGACGGCGGCCAGCACTTCGCTGTCGGATTCGTCCGTGCCGGACGACAGCGTGATGCAGCCAAAGTCGTACTCGCGGGGTTTCAGGCGCGACAGCAGCGGGTCGGTCGAGGCGATGTACGAGATGCACCACTGCGCCATCATCTTGCGCAGGATGTACGTGTCGTCCGAAGTCACGCGGTGGCTCGACTGGATAAACGCCACTCCACTTACAATGCGCTGCATCTCCATCATGTGCGCTCGTAGCGCCTCGACGAAGAGCCGTCCGCCATCGCGGTACGTGACCACGAAGACGTGCGTCGCGCGCGACGTGAGCACGTGGTTGCGCCAACCTGTGATGAATCGGTTCACTGCGCTCGGCCACTGCAGTTGCACCGACGGGCAAGTTAACACAAGATCGCATTAGCGTCAAGATTCGACTATCCCTTCGACAGACACCTGAGTAGGCCCATTCCAGTACGTACATCGATCTCGCCGCCGCGCATCGAGTCGCGGAAGATGTCGTCGTACATGACGATGCCCATCTTGTCTTCCTTCGCCTTGGTGATGTACGGTAGCATCGAGCCCAGGCTGCCCTTGAAGATTCCGCCACCTAGTTACACCCACAACACTGCCATTAGCGTTCCCGTCGACATCGATCACGTACTGAATACACTGCACGCACCACCGTGGCCGGAGCGCACGCAGAGGCGCGCGGACCACACGCCCGCGGGCGAGCCGTCGCTGTCGCCGATAAACACGACTAACCGGTCCGAGAAGAGCGCCGAGCGCGAGAGGAAGACGCTGCACTGGATCGCCGAGTCGTCGTGGGACGTCGTGACCTCGTGGTACGTCTCCATGAGGTCCTTCATCTTGCCCTGCACGTTCTTGGTCGCGGCCTCGAGCAGCCCGCCGGGGGGCAGCGACGGCGGCTCCGGCGGCTCCACGTACGACGTGCGCTGGCCCGTGGTCGAGGGCGAGGACTGGTCGTCGGTCGGGAACGAGTCTGAGCGGTTGCGGTAGCGCTTGGTGCGCGACGAGTCGCTGTCCTCCGGGTCCTCCTCGGCGCCCTCCTCGTCAATGTTGGCGTGCGTGTGGCCGTTGCCGTTGCCGTTGGCGTTGGCGGCGGCCGCGCGCGAGTCGTCGTCGTCGCCCGTGGAGCCGCTGCCCGTGCGGTTGAAGATGCTAAAGCTCGTGGTGAAGCTCAGCCCGACGCTCTTGCGCCGCACGGCCTCGCGCAGCGCGCCCACGCCCATCGCCGTACGCGGCGACTTCTTGTTGGTGTTCATCTTCCGCGCCGCACGAGAATTGTTGGTTCGCTGGTCGCGGCGCCAACGATTTAGAGTTGGGAAGTGGTTTCGGCTCGTGCGCTTGCTTGCTCGCCTTCGTTGGCCAGGTTACGTGATGACGCCAGCGGCGGAGACGCGAAGGAGGAGGGGAGCGGAGCGGAGGGGAGGGGAGTCAAGAGGAGGGGGGGGGAGGAATGGATGCTCTTCCGTCCGTCCGTCCGTCCGCCGTCACTTTCGCAGAGTGCTGGGCGCCGTCTAGTGTGGTGGGGGAAGCGGCGGAGGAAGGGAAGGGGGGAGGGAGTCTGCCTGTCCGTGGCTTGTCTGTCACTTCGCTCCGTCAGCCGCCGCGCGGTGGGCCCTCCGCGCCGACGGTGGTTGACTTTGATTGGGAGAGTTGGCTGCTGTTTTTCGAGCAGCCTTCGCTCCCCTCCCTCCTCCCCCACCCGGCTGGCGCCGTTTTGTTGGGCACTTCCTTTCCTCAATCGGTTTTAGCAGAAACCGCTAAATAAAAGCCTGGCGGCTGCCTTTTGCTTCAACGCCCATGGAGTTGGGCGACCTGATTTCTAGGCTCGGCTGGTTCATTCGCGGCGGCACTGTATACCATAGCCCTACCCCGTCAGCCCCTACCAGCTGGTATACGTCGTATAGCAGAGTGCAGAAGCGGGGCACACCGGAGGTATACTGTACCTGTCCTGAATTATGCGCTCGTCCATCGTGATATTTCGCGCCAGAAATCTTCCGTCAGAATCTCCGACAGCAAATGGATGTGGATCCACTTGAGCCACACCGCACTTCTCACCGGAACCGCTGCACCGAACACTGCATGTGCCGGCCGCAGCCTTCACGCCTCCGCAGGCCCTTTTGCACCATGGTGTCACTGGAGTCCTCGCGCACCGAGTCTGCGAGACACAGGACCCCGCGACGCCTCAGGGACGGTTCGGCGAACCAAAAATCCAAATTTCACGTTAGGTGTAAGTTTCACGAAAGATTACAGTTTCCAAACGCCGAAGGTCGGCACAATGAACATGCCGCTAGGCTGCATGCCCACCGCGCACCACGCACGCTCTGTGAGGACATCAAGCGCGCGTGATGTGCTTCCCCATCGGTGCGTCAGAGTCCGTGACAACAGGCGGGTCCGAGTCGAAGCGGGGGACCGTCCACCGTCCACAGGGCCGTTGGTGGCGGTGGCGAGGACCTTGGCGCCCTGCTGCCGTGTGCAGCGGGTGTTTGACGAGGCATAAGAACGCGCGTGGTCTGATGCGGCTCGAGACTGCGTGACTGCGACTATCTTGGGCGCGGCGCGGTCACTGCCAGCTCCGTTTTGCTGCCTTTGCGTCGCGGAGCTAAATGTAGACGTCGCGTCTGCCAAGTCGTGTTGCCACGCACTGAACGGTGCTTCCCACACACATACACACCCAAGTCATCCAAAGAGCCGCCGAGCCGCGCCGATTGTCCTCGTGGTGCTGGCGTGCGCCCACGTAGTTTGGCTCGACGTAACGACCCCCCCCCGCACGGCTCGTGACGGTCATGGCGATCCGGCGCGGCGCGAGCCGGGGCGTGCCCGTGGCGACCGCGCGAAAGAAGCGCGCGCGGCTCCCGCTCAAGCAGATCCTCCACCTCGCGCACCGCACGTGCATCTTCCTCTCGGCACTCGTGTACATCAAGCTGTCATTTGACTCGGCGGTGGCCGCCGTGGGCCTGCTGCGCGGGCGCGACGACCCGCTCCTACCCAGCGACGTGAGCACATACGATCTCATGGGCGAGTACGTCGGCGCAACGACACTGCGCGAAAGTCGGCTGGTCAAGACTGCGCTCCAGGACCACACGACAGCCGTGAACGGTACGCTGTATTTGTACTCGTCCGCCGAGACGTCGTTCTCCCCATGCCCGTCCATACCGGACATCCAGCAGGAGATCTATGACGACAGCTTCCAGCGTTCGGTGTATCAGGCCCTCGTGCGTGACGCCAGCTACCACATCACTGAGATCGCCGAGACAAAGATGGAGCTAATCGCGCCGGTCGTGGACTGCGCCACGACCGACATATTCGACGGAGACGCATCGAGCAGCCGGTTCTTCTTTCTCACGCGACAGCTCAACGACGCCAACAGCGTCAGCATGGTCATCGTCTCGCTCTCGAACCAGCCGTACGCCAACGTCGCACAGGGAGAGGAAGGCCCCGCAGGTGTGGCCACGGTCCAGATCGTTCATGATATGCGCGCGCGGGCGGTGGCGACGTACTACGCCGTGTCGATCGGATACCCGTTCGACTACTTTGATTTCCGGGCGTACGAGTACATCAACACGACGAGCACAGGATTGTGGACCCTTCAAAGCGTCCCGCGAGATGAAAGCGAGATCCTTCGCCACATCACCACAGCCAATCGTGACGGGTTCTACATCAAGGCCGAGTCCGAGCAGTCCAACATCAACGTCGAAACATGGGAGCCCGATACAACGAACCCGATCGCGAGTGTGACCAAGTGGCGGTGGCGGACGAAACCGGTGATCACTGACTCGTGGGCGTGGGTGCACGTCATTCAATTCTACATTGGCGTGCGGCTGCTCGCGAACCTGGTCATTCTTTGTGTAGCTACCTTCAGAAACGTGTCGGCCGGCAAGTGGTGGGTCGGCGATGCGTTCGTCGCAATCTCGACAGCGCAGCTCGCGAACGGCGCGCTGGTTCTCCTTTCGTGGTTCATGAACGAGTACTGGGTGCTCCACGAGTTCAGCTTCTACATAGCGTACCAACTGAGCGGCGTGACACAGATCTTCATCGACACAGCCCCAGTGCAAGCCGCCATGCTCACGATGTACTTCAGTTTGAGTGGCATTATCGGCTACATCCTCCGCGAGAAGATTGATCCGTTCTTTGTGATGATCTGCTACGGGATCGGCTTTGAGCTCCGGATCAAAATCCTCAAGACGATCCCCTCGCTGTCCACCAAGATTTCAGACTACGCCAACTTCTTCTACATGCGGGGTGTGAGTGAATCTGTCGAGGGGCAGGTAGATATCTCGCCCATGCGCATGTGGACGACGCATCCGATTGGTACAAGAAACTATGGTTTCGTCTTCCAGTGCCTATTCCCGATCTACGCAACGCTCACGTTCGTCGTGCTCTACGCTGCGGTTCGGAAGATCTATCGCCGCTTCCACCCCGAAGAGCTCCATGGCCAGCACACTGCCACTCCGACAGGCCGATCTGGTAAAGAAGATGCTGTGCTGTCTCAGAAGAGAGTGCTCACGTTATTCGAAGTCGCGACCGGCGCAGAGCTTGAGAACCGGTTTGGCATGGTGTCCGACTACGAGACGTGCCTGTTCATCAAGGGCATGAAGTTCGCCTCGGCTGACGGTATCTACAGCACGGGGTTTGTGATTGCGAACAAGAAGTACTTGCTGCAGACACAGGATTACTGGTCGATCGTGCTCATGAAGATCATCCGGCGACGATATACGAACATATTTGTCTACGAGGTGGATGGGAACACGGTGCAGCAGATGGCTCGGCTCGTGTACCCACACACGTTGACGTTCCTCGATCTTGCCAACGTGAACGTGAGCGTGCTCTCTTAGGACGGATCACCCTCAGCCCATATTTAGGGCTGGCTAGTGAATGCACGACCAGAATAGGTGACTTTCGGTCTGCGCTATTCTCTGTGCCTGCTGGCGAGTAACTACAACGCTCGAAATGAAGCTCATTCGCTTCGCCTCCGAATCCTCTCGACTCCGACGGTGGATATTACCATGGTCCTCGTGGCGTCATCCGCGAAGGCGACAGCGCACTCCACAGGACGCCACGACCACGAAAATGATCATGGAGTGAAGCACCACCTCGCACCATCCTCCAAGCCTAAGCGTTCCAAGCTGACAATCCCGCGTTTCCTTCACTTGGCGCACCGCTTTGTGATTTTTGCTTGTGCGGTCGGATATGTCTGCCTGTGCTTTCAGTCATGCTTCACAGCAATGTTACTCCTTCGCGGGCGCAACAATCCGTCTCGCGTGTCACGTGTCAGCTCCTTCGACTTGATCGCAAAACTGGCAGGCAACGGGACGATCCGAGAAAGCGAACTGATCAGGAACAGCGCGCTCGCTGACCGCACGGATCCAGTGAACGAGACACTGTACCTTCAACCAAACAGCTTCTCTTTCACCGAGTGCCCGACACTCACCGGCCGACAACGTGACATCTTTGGCAACACGTTTTTGCGGTCGCTCTATATGTCCGTCGCGCGCCAAACGAGCTACCACATCACCGATATTGCGGAAAGCGATATTGAATTAATCGCACCTGTTGTCGACTGCACAACGTCGGACATCACGGACGGAGACACGACCACGGGGCGATTCTTCTTCCTCGCACGCGAGCGCGCAGACCCGGAAGTCGTGATGCTGCTGATATTCTCGATGTCGAACCAGCAGTACGAAGTGCGCGCTCAAGGAGCCAAGGGTGCTGTGGGAGTCGCGACAATCCAGCACGTCCACGACATGCGAGAGGGTGATATGGAGACGCATTACATCGCATCGATTGGTTACCCGTATGAAATCGCGTCTGTCCGTGGATACGAATTTCTTGGTGTGACTCAGGATGGCCAGTGGTCACTCCGAAGTCTTCCTGCGACCGACGACGAGATGATCGTCACTCTTCAGACCGCCAACCGTGACGGATTCTACATCAAAGCCGAGTCGGAACAGTCCAACATCAACAACGCAATTTGGATCGTGGAGAGCGAGCCCCACAAGGCGATTGCGACGTGGACGTGGGTGTCGAAGCCTGTACTGCACGACTCTTGGGCGTGGGTCCACGCAGTTCAGTTCTTTATCGGCACGGGCTTACTCTCGAATCTCGCAATTCTCTGTCTGGCGACGTACCGCAACTTCCGCGCAGGAAAGTGGTGGATCGGAGACGCGTTCGTATCCATTTCCACTTCACAGCTCCTCAACGGCGCTGCCGTGCTCGTGTCGTGGTTCATGAATGAGTACTGGGTGCTTCACGAGTTCTGCTTTGATGTCGCGTTCGAAGTATCGGACGTGAGATGGATGTACTCGTACGAAGCGCCGATGCGTGTGGATCTGCTAACGATCTATCTGAGCGCATGCGGATTGATTGGGCTCTTGTTCAAGGAACGGATTGATCCGCTACTAGCAGCAGTGTGTTTCCTCATTGGCTTCGATCTGAGAATCCATATTCTGAACGCTTTTCCAAGTATTCGCGACAGCATCATCGAGTACGCCACATACTCCTACTTTCGTGGTGTGAACGCGGCTCCAGAAGATCAAGAACTGATCTCACCCATGCAGCTGTGGTCATCACACGCGCTGGGCAAGCGCAACTACGCCTTCGTCGCCCGCTGTCTCTTCCCTGTCTTCTCAACGCTTCCATTGATCCTCATGTTTGTGGGAGCCCGGAAGATCTATCGCCGTCTCCACCCTGAAACTGTGCACGCGCTGCGAAACACGAAGGGCACCGTGGAATCCTCACATGACGAAGCTTTCACGTCCCAGAAGCGTGTCCTCACGCTCTTCGAAGTCGCGACAGGAGCCGAGTTGGAGAACCGGTTCGGACTCGTGTCCGAGTACGAGACGTGCCTGTACATCAAGGGCATGAAGTTCGCATCTGCGGACGGCATCTACAGCACGGGATTCCTGATCGCAAACAAGAAGTTTCTCCTCCAAACCAGCGACTACTGGTCCATCGTGTTCATGAAGATCGTTAAGCGGCGGTACAGGAACATCTACGTCTACGACGTGAACGGCAGCACCGTCCAGCAGACGGCTCGTCTCGTGTATCCCCACACGCTCAGCTTCCAAGATCTTGCCAACATCAACATCAGCGTGTTGTCGTAGCAATCGGTTCCTGTATTGCACGAATTGATATATTGAGCCGTCTTG
>JAMFLL010000555.1:3397-17377 GCA_027475725.1 Pythium rhizo-oryzae
AAAATGCTTCTTATCTTCTGATTTACATGAGCCGACTCGCCGTCATACATCATCCTGTTTAGAACGATCGGCTGTACTTTTTAATCTCATAGAGTATTTCCTGCGTGGTCACAATGTCGTTGCTGAACGGCGCGTTCCCGCGGCCTTGGAAGCTCTTCTTGACGATCTCGATGAAGCGCGTGTAGTAGAGCAGCAGCTGCGTGAGCACCTGCTTGAGGATCTCCATGCCGTTCCGGAAGTTGGAAAAGTACTTCATAATGTTCCCGTTCATCTTCTCGATGCCGTTCTTCCACGTCGCCGCGAACTCGCGCACGATCTTCTCGATCTGGGCCGTGTCCACTTCCACGTGGCCGGCCGCGACCGCGCCAGTGCCGCCAATGGTCCCAGAGGCCGTGCGGCCGAGCACCGCGGCTTCGTTTTGCCGCACAAACACGATCATCTTGCCGTACCACGTCATGAGCTCTTCCTCGACAAACTTTTCGCGCTGCGCCGCGAGCAGCTCCTCCATCTTGGAAGTCTCGTCCGAGATGATGCGCTTCTCCTGGAAGTGCGACAGCACCAGATCGTAGTTGTTGACGAGAAACACGCAGCGGTCTTTGCTGCTCTTGTGCTGCTCCGCCAACCGCGTGAGCAGCCCGAGCATCTCGTCGCGCAGCAGCGCCAAGTTGTTGAGTACCATGTCGCCGGCACCGTTTTCGTGCATTTGCGCGCTCGAGATGGTCGCGCGCACATCCTCGTCGGCACCCGGTCCGGCCGAGGGCGTCGGTGGCTGCGTGTACAGACTCAGGCTCAGCACGGACGCGGCGAACTCGGCGTAGCGGCGCACGACGTAGTGCGGGTGCAAGTCGATCGCGCCGAGCTTCTTGGCTTTGGCGTTCTTGACGCTCGCGAGGTTCATGTCGAAGACGGCCTTGAAGCGCGGCCAGAGCAGCATGGTGACGCGGTCAAAGTACGAGTCGAGGCACGGGATGCGGCGCTTCTCCATCACGAGCCGCTGCGCGTGCGTGAGGCGGATCATGAGCAGCAAGCCCACGGCGTCGTAGCACGTGAACAGATAGTTCTCCAGGTTCTCGAGGCACAACGAGAGCGTCTTGGCAAACACGCGCAGGAACAGGTCGCGCGAGCGCAGCACGTTCTCGTCGCGCCCGGCGCGGAAAAAATCGATGATGAACAGGTACTCGGACGTGGCCGAGTTCATGAGGTGCTGCTGCACGTTGCGGAACACGGCCTCGTAGGGCAGCTTGTGGTTCTCCTGCGACGCTACGTGGAGGATGAGCGGCGGCGCCGCTGCGGCCTCGAGGATCTTCTCGCGGTCGCCCATGGCGAACGTGTCGTTGCGCTTGCTCAAGTTGACCTTGGTGGTGAAGAGCCCCTTGAGCGACTGCTCCTCGATCGCGATGAGGTCCGAGCGCGTGGCGACCTCCTCGTGGAACCGCATGAGCCCGGCGTGGTAGCTCTTGAACACGGTCGTGAGCGTCTTGCTCATGGTCTCGGCGTAGATCTCGCGGAACTCGTCCTCGACCTCGAGCGCGTTGTCGGCGAGGAAGGTCACGAGGTACTTCATGGGCGACAGCGTGTTCTGCTGGAGCATCTGCACGTTGGTCTTGGGCTTCTTGATGTCGTTCATCTTGCTCCAGAGGAACTCGCGCACGCGCGTGACCGCGCGGCTCTTGAGCTTGTGGAGCTGCGCCTCGACCTCCTGGAACGCCGCGGTCTGCGCCGGCACGAGGTCGAACGACGAGCCGGCCGGGTCGGGCGCGCGCAGCGCCGCGTACTTGAGCTTGCCGTTGAGCGCCACGAGCGCGTGCAGGTACGCGTCTGAGACGTCGCCTTCGTCAATGGCCTTGACCAGCGATGGCGCGAGCACGACGTTGTCGAGGAAGAGCTGGAGCTGCCGCTCCGTCTCCTTGCGGTTCTTGAGCTTGACGTTCATGCCGATGCTCTCGTCCTGGAGCTGGCGGATCTCGTCGCTGATGCCGCCCAGGTCGGCCTGGAAGCCCAGCAGCATCTCCTGCATCTTGGCGAGGATGTTGTCGCACTCCTGGACCTGGTCGTGGAGCTCGACGATGTCGGCGCTCTTGAGCACGTACTGCGAGACCGAGTCGATCTCGGCGGCGCGCAGCTCCGCGTCGATCTGCGCCGCGTACTGGCGCAGGTCCACGCCCTGCTGGAGCGCCTCCTTGATCACGCCGTCCTGCTGGAACAGCTCCAGGTAGTCGTCCAGCTCGTCAAAGTCGATCTCCTCCAGGTTCACCACGGCCGCCATCTTGCCCATGTTTCGGTTTCCACGTTCCCCTCATGAGTCGGAGAAGATGACACACCTTCGTGCGACGTTCGTGCAACATTTCCACACCAAGGTGCTTCAACCAAATCGTACTTTTTGGGGAGCTGTACAGTACGAGTCTCCCCATATCTTCGGCTGCCCCCCTCGCGTTCTCCCCAAGAGCTACAAAAACAGCAAGCAAGAAACCGACGGAAAGATCCAGCTAGCGAGTATGAGCGCGCCCGTGGTGAACCTGGGCTTCCTGCGCGCCGGCAACAAGGGCGCGAGCGTGTCGTACGGCGGCGCCATGGATGACATGCACCTGCCGTTCTCCACGGCCGCGGACCGCATCGACGCGCCGGCGGCGAGCGGCGTCCACGACGCCGGCTTCGCCGCGGGCTTCATGCTGCCCATGGTCGCCGACCCGGCCGAGTACGCGCGCGCCAACTTCAAGGTCAAGTACACCGAGGACAACAACCAGACGCTCAAGTTCGACAAGGGTACGACCACGCTCGCGTTCATCTACCAGGGCGGCATCTGCGTGGCCGTGGACTCGCGCTCGACTATGGGTCCGTTCATCTCGTCGGGCCAGGTCAAGAAGATCAACCCGATCAACGAGTACATCCTCGCGACGCTCGCCGGTGGTGCCGCGGACTGCCAGTTCTGGCAGCGCAACCTCGCGGTGCAGTGCCGCATGTACGAGCTGCGCAACCGCCACAAGATCTCGGTGCGTGCCGCCTCGAAGCTCATCTCGAACACGTGCAACTACTACAAGCGCTACGGTATGTCGATCGGCATGATGATGATGGGTTACGACAACGGGGAGCCCGTGCTGTACTATGTCGACGATGAAGGCTCCCGCATCCGCGCGAGCGACAAGATCCCCAAGTTCTCGGTCGGCTCAGGCTCCACCTATGCGTACGGTGTGCTCGACACGAACTGGCGATGGGACCTCACGGACGACGAGGCCGTCGAGCTCGGCAAGCGCGCGATCTACCACGCGACCCACCGCGACGCCTACTCGGGTGGTTACTGCAACGTCTACCTCTTCAAGGAAGACGGCTTTGAGCACATTGTGCACCAGGACGTCGACGAGATGCATGACCACGAGCGCGCCTACTAAGCGCAGAAGCCAGCCCTGCTCGTCGCCTCGGAACAAGCCGTCTGGTAAGTTGTAGCCTGGGCGGTGCAGTGCGCACAAGGCGTCTGTGCCACTCGCTCTCAACTCAAGCGCAGAAAACACCATTTTTTTCACACCTCGCTTTTGTTCATTTCCTCCTCGTATTTCCTTCCCACATATGGTCACCAGCGTAGATCCACCATGAGCATGCCAATGTAGCCGCGCCGATCAGCCACGGGCGAGAACTGGTATCCTTCGGTGGCGAGAAACCGCTCGACCGCCGGCAGCAGCCGCGAGTTGCCCGTCGGCCCTTTCGAGTGGTGGCCGGATCCCGTGACAACATGGATCGAGTCGATGCCATCATCGGCGAGCACCGGCAGCATGTAAGACAGGAACTCCACCGCCTCGGCGACGTGGAGCCCGTGCAGGTCCATGAGACGGTCGTGGTAGAGCTGGCTCTTCGGATTGCGCGTCTCGAAGATCTGCAGCGCCGCGTTGTAGTGGCACCGCTTCATGCGAACATTGTACTCGTGGCCCTGCGTCGACAGCGACCGCGCGAGCGACCGGTTGCCACTGTGGTTTGGTCGTGGTTCGACCGGTCAGTACTGTGAGTAGGCTCCACCGCCATGTTCAAGAACAACGGCCAACGCACCTCTGATACGCACGCGTCGCCTGCATGAAACACTTGTTGCGCGCGCACGCGAGCTCGTAGGCCTCTTCTCGGAGCTGCTTGTACTGCGCCGTGACCGCCGAGCCGGTCGTGAGCCATCGGCTGCCGCTAACGGTCTCCGCCGTCTTGTGGTAGAGCGGCCGCCGCGTCGTCACGGGCGTGCGTCGCGACTGCGCATTGTACCCATAGCCGCTGCCATCGTCATAGGAAGAAGAAGGTGGGGACGAGAATGCGCCTGGCGCTGGCTGCACCGACACGGCGCGCGCAAAGTTGAGCGAGAGGCTGCCCACCGAGTCGCTCTTCTGGGAGCCCCAGCAGCTCGCCCCGCTGCTGCTACTCGCGGTGGTGGTCTTCTTCGCAGATGACGCGGCGGCACCCAGCGACGGGAACATCTCCTCAGCCTCAAAGTTGAGCACCGGTCCGTCGTCGTCCTCGTCCTCGCTGTCGTACTCACGGCGCCGTGCGGCCGCGTGGTCGAGCGCGTAGAACTCGGCAAAGTCGTGCGCGAACACACAGTTGTCCGCTTGCATGCACATACCGCGCAACCAGAAGCGGCACGTGACCGCGTGCGTGTCATGCACAAACTGTGCACGAGGATAACAACGTCAGGGACTGGTCGATGATGCAGTCCACGGTGCCAAAGGGTCTGCCCTACCATGCAGTCGGCGCGGCGGCAGTCGCCCGCGAGGTAGTGGCGGCACACTTGCGTGATGCCCGTGCTCTCCTTCTCGAGCGTAGCCTTGAGCACGGCGTGGGCCGTGTCCACATCTAGCTCGGCGAGTTTGAGCAGGTCGCACAGACGCGTCGGGTCGATCTCCGGGAACTTGAGCTGCAGGTGGCCCACCAGCTAGTACACGTCGACAGATCCACCTTAGTTTACTTCTTATCCACGGGAGTGCACCCGAGCAGCCACAACAGAACTCCGGACACTCACGTCAAACGCGACCGACCAGAAGAACGTCTCTTCGTCCTGCATGACGTCGACCACAGCCGTCGCGTCGGCGTCGTCTCCGTGGTCGTACTCGCCGCCGCCCTCGGTCGACGCGCCGCTGCTCAGCGGACCCGAGTGACTCTCATCGTAGTGCTATCGGCAGTGTCCACCACAGTCAGCCAAATTTCAACTCCCCAACTCCGTCTTTTGCGCGTAGACGCACAGGCACAAACAGCGGCGCCGACGCCTTGAGCTCGCCTTCGTCCAGCGCCAGGAGCGCGTCGTCGCCAAGGCCGCCGTCACGCGTGTCTACTTGCTCCGCCGGCACGAGCGACGGGTTCCGGTGGAACTTGAGTAGGTCCTCGACAAACTCCATCGCGGTCTCCTACAGCCCCGCACCCACCACACCCGTTAAACACATACAAGCACTGTGACAAGCCAACGCCATGCGTACGCACCTCGTCTTCCGGCGAGAGCCAGCCCATGAGCACCTGGTGGACGCTGAACTTGACCTCCTCGTCACCGTCGTCGTCGCCGCCGGGCGCGGGCGCGTCGCTGAGCATGCCGATCACGTACGGCGCGAAGACGCCGTCGACGCCCATGGCCTCCAGCCGTCCCGTAGCCCAGGCCTCGAGCGAGCGTAGGCGCAGCGCGGCGCTGCTGCTGGGCCGCGTCATGGAGCCAGCCCTAGTGTTCCCCGTGTTGGTGCTTTGTTCCCCAAGCACGGTTTGACAAGAAGGGCACGAAAGTTTCCTCGAAGCAAACGGTTAAATTGCGCTCCATGAGATGTGTCGATGGAAAAAAACGGTTTACAACGCCGGATTCCGGGTGGGATGGACCCATGTTTTTTTGTTTCTTTTCGGTCTGAGTCAGGGAGCTCCTCCCTCCTTCTGATTCTCTCCGGAAGGGATCATCAAAAGGCGCTCCATCAAGATCAAGATTCCAAAGAAAAGCACCAACAAGCATGGGCGTGGAGAGAAGAATCATCACGGCGGGCGAGAAGGGCAAGACGCCTCAGAGAGGAGACACCGTGACCGTGCACTGCACTGGCTACGGTAAGAACAGAGACCTAGAGCAGCCGTTCTGGAGGTGCGTTTGAAGTATGTGCGCAAAGGATTCATGGCTATGGCGTGGATCTTTAGCGTGTTCTTCGCACTCGCAGCACCAAGGACAAGGGCCAGACGCCGTTCTCGTTCAAAGTGGGCATGGGTCAAGTGATCAAGGGATAGGACGAGTCGGTCATCGCGATGGAGCTCGGGGAGACAGCCGAGATCACATGCTCACCCGACTACGCGTACGGCGAGTCGGGCTTCCCGGCGTGGGGATATCCTTTTCCAAACATATCCCTGATTCTTGACTGCCTTCTTGTGAGTGCACAATTCCTGGATTCCTTAATGTCGATTGATTGTGCACGATTCAGCCCGACTCTACCCTTAAGTTCGTCATTGAGCTGCTCAAGATCTCCAAGTAAGCTCGAACCAATCCACGTGCAACATCCAAGGTGTCATTAATTGCTTTGCTACCGTTACCGCTGCAGCAATGCGCAGCAGATCCTCCGACAGTCCTAATGCATATGCATGGCCACTCACACACTTCCGCGTTGTCGTACTCGTTTCCCTTCACCAATGCCCGTCCAGTACCCGCTGAGTCCAATCGCTGCTCACCAGTAGCGGCAGCGAGGCCAGTACCACGAACCCGGCTGGCAACGGTGCTGCCAGCGGCAACTAGGCCAGCCCCATGATCCCGGGTAGCAGCCCCAGCTTCCTCCCCAGCGGCACTGCGGCCAGTTCCAAGCGCCAGGGTAGCAGCCCCAACCACCATGAAACTGCTCCATCTCGCCCTTGGCAGCGTCGGCGCGCGGGAGCGCTTTGAGAGCGGGTGATTCAGCGCTGGATGGCTGTGGTCCAGCCTCCGCACTCTCCGCAGCGGGCTTTGCTTCCTGCAACGCGCGCAGATGGGGGCCTACGAAATCGACGAAGGAAAAAGCCAGTGCTTCAGTTGACAAACCGGTCTAGTTCGAAATACATGCACGTGTAGCGTACCTCTGTTGGCGTCCGTCATCGCGAAAGCTACCCCTTGGTTGGTTGTTCCGACCACCGCTGAAGCTAGCACCACCGCGGCAACAGAGAGAATGCCGAGCTTCATCTTCGTTGCCTCGAGTTGCCGATCTGATCCCTGGCCGGCAACTTCCACAATGAGCTTCGCCAAGATAGTGCGCACAGCTTTGTTGTGCACGAGCTTGCATGTTCGCCCTCTCCGTCTTGTGTGGGAACTGGCGATCGACTGGAACCAAGCTGAGAGAGGTGGTGCAATGGCATTTGGTCAACCGCAATTCAGATTTGGTGGTTAGTGATGGCATCTGCGTCGCATGCAAGGCTAGTCACAAGTCTCACCGTATTTTGCAAAATCCCACTTCAACCGCCGCTTTGTGACTGTTCCTGTGCGTCTCCTCGCGCAAGGCGATATCTTCTTGCGGCGAACGGCACGCGTCTTGTTGGATCCCCGCGTCGCCCACTACCGGCTTCATTCTCCCCCACGTCGCCAGCGCTGGCTCGAACATGGTCTCCTCAACAACTGTGGGATCCACCACTGCCGTGAGCTCGCTCTCTGATCAAGTCAAGAAGTATCGCACGCGAACCGTTGGCAGCCACTACCATGGTGAGAGCGCCGAGCTGTCGCGTCCCGCCGCCTCGCCGATCCCATCGCTCGTCGTGATGTGCCTCAAGTTGATCTCCGACCGCTTTCGCCAGGAACCGAAAATCCACAGCGTTCCTCGCAAGTTCCTCCCGGATGTCATGGCACGTCTGCCGCTCGACATGGATGTCTGCGTCTCCGCACCAAACATCTCGGATGAGAACTACTGGAAGCGGTGCTGCATGAGCAAGAGTGCCTGGAAGAATCTCCAGATCAATGAGCACGGGCTCTCGTGGAAGCAGCTTTTCCTGGAGAAGTACCTGAAAGATACCCTTGAAGGGTTCGATGCCGGGGCCGACGACAGTGACCACTTGATTGACATCGTGAAAGCCTGTCAGGAGCACATTTTTACGCTCGACATCGACCAGCTTCTCTCCCACTTGGACCTCAACGAGGTGTGCTCCCACCTGAAGAACCTCACGAGACTTAAGCTCACGTATGGCGTCACGCAAATCGGCATGAAGTATGAGCGCATGCTGTTCGGTATGAAGATCTCGGACGCGACCAATCTCTCACACATCGTCAAGAACACGAAGACGCTGACGACATTGTGGCTACCCAGCAACCTGCTTGATGATGACTTGCTTCGGATGATCATGACCGGACTGATCAAGAACAACACGATCACGTCCCTCGATCTGTCCCACAACAAAATCACGAACCATGGCGCGCGCCTGATTGCCAAGTTGCTTGGTCCCGACAGTGTCGTCACCAGTCTGAGCTTGTGCGACAACCAGATCCACGCCGAAGGAGGTCGGTACCTCAGCCGCGGACTGAAGTACAACACCAGTCTTGTCGATCTGAACATGCGACTGAACCGCTTGACGGACGAAGGTGGGCGCATGTTACTAGAAGGCTTGACGGAACACCGATCGCTGACCACGCTGAACTTGAGCAACAACACACTCGGGAAAGAGACGGCAGATGCGCTGGCCGAGATCATCGCCGACCCACAGTGCGCGTTGCGATCGATCGACTTGAGTGGCAACTCCTTGACCGAGTCGGACGCAGAGACACTTCTCCAGGGCCTGCAGCAGAACTCGGTTGTGGTCGCGCTGGATCTTCGTCAAAACGAGATCCCAGCCGACTCGGAGGCGCTCGTGCGCATCGCGCAAAAGCTTCGCAGCAATGAAGTCGAGCCAAAGGCGTCACAGCCACACTCGCCACACGCTTGAATCATCGTCGCTCAGGCCGCGCAGCAGCGAGGACTGCGTGGTCCAATGATAAATACACGATTTTTCCATTCTGTGGGCTCGCGAACAGGAACTGTTTCTTGACCATCTTGGCGACACGGCAGTGCGACACAACGTCGACCGTCGCGAAACTGGCTGCATAGTCCTTCACAACGACCATGGCAAACGAATGGCACGACGAGGGATCCGCTGTGCACAAAGGTACCCATCGGCGAGTCAGTCATGATAGCTGATGCAGCGCGGGAGACGCCCCTTGCCAATACGTTGTTACCTTCATATATCAGGAAATCCACGCCAAACTTGGACCCGAACGCCACGAAATGGCCACGCCTCCAAAGGTCCACAAACACGCGCACGCGCAGCAGCGCCAGTTCATCTGTTGGTATCACAAAACGTGGCCGCACGTTCAGTCACGAACGCAACTCAACCTGAACAACAAATGGCGCTCAGCGGGTCCCGAGTACGCACCCACTCTGCTCAGCAGTGGCTCGTCTCGGGCGCCGTCCACGACGCGTGCCAGCGCATCGACCACTTGCGCTGCATCCGCGTCGTCCCCACCATCCGCCACAACCCACAGGTACCCGTGGCTCAAGCCCACAGCGATCTCGGCCATCGAGAGTTGCACCACAGCCGAGTGCTTATCTTCTTCGTCGTCGCCATCGTCCCGCGCGCATGCAGCGGCGCCGACCGCGACACCCACGAGCCGCGCCTCCGCGCGCAGCCTCGCTACGTCGGCTCTGCCAGTGACGAATCCGACGAGCCCCACGACGCCGGCGGGCGCAGCCGGCGCGTACTCCAGGACCACGCGCACCGGCACCTTGGCGTCCATGTTTCCTTTTCTGCCGTTGGGAAATCCCAAGTTCCCGCCACATGTAAATATCCAAATAAAATCCAAACGAGGGATTTATCCCGAAAAAGTCAGCGGTCCCGTTTTGTTCAACGAGGGACTTGAAGCTGCGGGGCTGGGCGGCGCATCACCCGAATGATGATACGTAAGCGTTCTGTTCCGGTTTTCCAGGAGCTCTTGAGATCGGCTGAGCAGCTCCTAAACTCTGGCGGTCCGTTTGGCACAAAAAAGGAAGACGCGTCTCGCCGGGAGGGGGCATTTGACATCTTCAGAAGCAGCGCGCACGAGAGCTCACGCGACGAACCATGGCGCACGGACACGGCAACCACCACCACAAGAAGAAGGCCGGCGAGGCTGCGGCCGCCGAGGCCGAGACACCCGAGATCATGCCGCCGGCGCCGACGCCCGCACCCGCACCCGCGTCGGAGCCGACCCCGACGCCCGTGGCGCCCACGACGACGCCGGAGCTGGAGCCGGAGCCGGCTGCCGCGGCTGAGCCAGCCGTGGTGCCGGCGCTCGCGCCCAACGCCGGTCTGTTTGCGCGCTACGAGCACTTTGTGCTCTCGCGCACGAGCGTCGCGCGCAACATCGAGACGGCGCTGTACGTCGTGCCGCAGATCGTGCCCAAGAACTACCGCGACCCCGAGGTCGCGACGCAGTCGGGTTACGCGATGGTCGGCTTGCTCGGTCTGCTTCACGACTACATCCTGTACAAGAACGCGCCCACTTCCGTCCAGGGCGATGCGTACGTCACCTTGTTTTTGGCAGCATGTCCGGCACTGTTTTGACGGTTTTGGAGCTGTGGTGTGTCCTTTAGGTTTACCCGTCTGGTGCGCGTGCCACTCACGGTCGTCTCGCACGTCCAGGTGCTCGCGGAAGTCACGGCGCGCAAGTTTGGTGGCGAAGTCTCGCGCTGGCGACTGGTACGAGCGCGATTGTGGACATGCACGACTGAATTGTGGGCACTTACTCGACCTTCGCGTTGTGTAGATTGTGTGGATTGAGCTGTTCAAGAGCGTGTGCAAGGTGCTGCTCCTGCTCCAGCAGCGCCGCGGTCTCCTTGTCGGTGCCGGCAAGTACAAGACGATCCACCCGCCGGGCACGAAGAAGTCGCCGTTTGCGCGCTTCTCCAAGTCGAGCCAGAAGCCGGGCTCGCGCACCGGCAAGGTCTTTGGTGCCAACAAGACGAGTACGTGCATCACCTGGGCTATGTTTTCTTTCCACACTCCTCTTGTCGGATCGCTAACGCTGAACCTGACCAACCACAGAGACCGTCGACGACGCCCCGGAGCCGACGAGCGATGCCCCGGCCGGCCCGACCACTCTCTCCTTTGACGTACGTACACCACCTATCGTGCATACGGATGATATGGAATATGCTAACGACACAATGACCTGCGTAGGACCCGACGTTTTCGGCCACTGAGGTCCGCCGTGAGCAGCTGCTCCTCGGCGGTGAGCTGCTCCACATCCTCCGTCCGGTGGCGTACGCCCTGCTGCACCAGCGCAAGGGCGAGGAGTCCTGGCTCCCGGCCGTGGTCTCCATCCTCATGGAGGCGTCTGGGTACGTTCACGACAGCTACTTTCCTGGACATGGCCCTCCTTGACTAATTTCGTTTGTTGTCACAACCAGCTACGCGCTATCGGCTTCGTCGTTCGAAAAGAGCGGCCTCTCTTCGTCTGTCAAGGGTATCCAGGCGAAGAAGGCGCAGGACGAACTCGCGTCCCGAAAGGTCCGTGCCACGATTCCCGATTTGATAGGCGTCGCCGTACGTCATGCTCACTCTGTCGGACTTGTCTGTGCACTTGTAGATGGCCATGCTGCTCTACTTGCTGCGCGACCCCGTGTACGCGTCGGTCACCAAGCCCGCGACCGAGAAGGTGTGCGGTGTTACCGACTACGTGCCCGTGTTCGGCAAGTTCTTCCGACTCGTCTCGGTCGGCATCCTGGACTACTACCACAAGTACCACTTCTACACGTCGGCCTCGTAGATGCCAGCCACCTTGCTTGGCCATGTATGTGTTCGCCATGGAGCGCCGCGACCAATTCGCAAAATCGCATCGCTATCGTGTACTTTAGTGGATGCTATCTTCTAACGGTCATAAATCGTCATCGTCTTCTTCAACAAGAGTGCTATCCAACTCGCTCTGCTCCTGGTTCTGCTCTAGAGGCTCCACTTCCGCGTCTTCTCCGACCGGGCTCACGAGCGTGTAGAAGAGCATGTACGCAGTGTTCTGCGTCTCGCTGCGCAACGTTGCTGCGTCCAGCGTTGTCACGAAATCGTCGTCAAATTTATTCCACCGATCGCTTTCTCGTGGCTGGTTGGAGGGTGAAGACGACGCATCTTCTCCATCGCGCTCGGTGGTGTCACGCGCGTAGGCAATGTAGTGGCCAGCATTCAGCGAACTGCCGAGGTGAGCGCACACGGCTTGGAGTTCGTACTGCACAGGCTGCGTCGGGTCCCGCAGGAACATGTTGACCGTGAGGTCTAACGGCTCGTCAATCGGGAACTCCACGCTGCATCCGATCTTCTCGGCACTCGTCTGCCAACCCGTTTGCTTGAAACGCTGCAACTGAATCACAAGTGCTGGGGGGACTCGCTGCAGCAGCACCTGCGTGCGTCTGCTTGTCTTGTCCTGGCAGTGGCCGTCGCAAAAGACTTTGTTGTCAGCGACCAGATCCTCCAGCCCTCGATGAGTCTCCAAGCAGTGCTCGAGTGTCTGTGACGCTTGAGAGCTGTCAACACTAAGAGAGAGCACCCTGAGCGGACAAAACAGATCTGGATGTTAGTGAGTCCGCCTCTCCTTCACTCGTCATGATTTTCGATGATGAACGCACCGGAACTCTTGGTGGAGGCACGTCAAATTCGCGCAGCTGCAGCATTGAGACCCGCGCACGATCTGACCGGTAAACATATCCGTAATGAACGATGAGTTTTCCTTCAAGTAGCGGTGCCAGCGCACGTCTCCGAGGAAAGCTAGAGTCACGATTCGCAATAATGGGTTAGCCAGTCGACTCTCTCATAGGCGACAGTAACGTAAATACGTACCAACGGTGGTGTTGTATGTGCCCGGGTCGGTCACGACGCACTTCTTCAGGTTTTGAAGGCACTCGTTCTCGAGCTTGACGAGCCGATTGAGCTCGATTAGGTTAGCCGTCTTGTGAGCGCTCTCGTCATCGACATCAATCACTTCGTTCGGGTTGTTCCGTTCTGGAGGCGACGGCAGCACGTGCTTGAGCAGCTCGTGAAGCGAATCCAAGAGGAATAACAGCAGCTCTTCGGCGTCCTGCTGGTCCTGGCGCCTCGCCTCCGTGGAGACCAAGTCGGAGCACTTGCTCGCCGCCTGGAGGAAGCACTTGAGCCGCTTGCTAGTCGCTGTGGCGCTGTAGTCGCCCGGGTGCACCGACATCGGCCGCTTTCGCTTCCTTCCGGACACTTCACGCGTCACCTCATTCTTCGCAATCTCGTCCGCATCACCATGCGCGCCGTCCTTTCTGCTCTTGCAGTCACGATGCGCAGATCCGTTCAAATTGGACGACCCGTTTTCTTCCGATGCGGTCTGTTCGTCACGTTCCGTCTCCTCAGGCACCAGGCCCTTGAGTAAATCCACCAGCGTCTGCGCCAGCTTCAGTTGGGTCTCGTGGCGACGCTTCTCCCGCGTATCGCATGTGGTATCCGCCCGTTCTTCGTCCTCATACCGCGCCACCACACGCATCACTTCGTCCTCCAGGCGCTCCACAAAGCCCGGGATCGCGAGAAGGCACTGCACCACGGCGTTCACGAAGCACGTGTTGCCCGTATTGGAGAGCCCGCGGCGCGTGCTCGCGGCCGCGTGGACCGCGTCATCAGCTGCGGCAAAGAACACCGCGTCCTCGTCACTTGTGTCGCGCACACCGTCTTGTTCGCCGGTGCTGGACCCCGCGGGCGCCTCGTCAGGCGCCGTGACGCGCAGCCAGCGCCGCCTGTCGCTCGCCGGGAGCGAGGCGGTCGCGGCCGCCGCGCCGCTGCCTTCGAGCATGAGCAGGCGCCGCGGGAACATCGAGAGGCGCAGCAGAAAGTGCAGCAGCTTCTGCAGCGCACGCTTCCACACGGACGGGAGCCACGACCGCACGTACGCGGACGTCGCGGCGACGCGCTTCATGGGCGCCAGTCTCCTGTTGCTCTTGTTGTTGTGGGTTACGCTCGTATGTTCCCCAACGTAACCTTTCTTGCCTGGAACGGGTGCGAAACTGCAAAGCCCACGTTGGGAAAGTATTCAGT
>JAMFLL010000555.1:17477-32538 GCA_027475725.1 Pythium rhizo-oryzae
TCTTGTTGTTGTGGGTTACGCTCGTATGTTCCCCAACGTAACCTTTCTTGCCTGGAACGGGTGCGAAACTGCAAAGCCCACGTTGGGAAAGTATTCAGTTTGAGAGGTGTTGAAGTAGCACCGGTCCAATTCACGGCTTTTACCATATATATTTCCCTATCGGTGATTGGTTGTAAAAGACTGCATTTCTCCAGCACCCCACACCAACAGAGCTGGACCAAACCAACAACGATGAACGTGGTGACGAGTATGCGGGTCGCCCTGGCGTCGGCGGCGCGCACGACGACGATGCATCGCTCCGCCTCTCCAGTGCTGGTGAGCGCGCGTCGTCCGTCACTGCTTCGTAGCCTCGCGGCTGCCGCGAGCACGCGCCACATGAGCTTCCGCCCCGCGCCAAAGTACGGACCATCTCTCTCTCTCGTCATCTCTGTACGCGCACCGTACTGATCGAGCTGTGCTGCTGGATTGGATGCAACAGGAATACCAAGCCGCTGGAGAAGAACCGTATTCTGGAGACGCCGATCGTGGAGAACGCCGACAACACGCTGATGCGGTGGGTGGGCCGGGGCACGGCGATGCAGATGTACTGCACGTTCCTGTTCGCGGGAAAGCTCATCTACGAGGCCGACGCGGCAGCCAACATCTACGAGGTAGAGAAGTCTCGCTATCAGTCTCGACCTTGTTATGCAATCTTGCTGAAGCTGCGTGTCATCCATAGGTTTGGGCGACCAGCGGCTCGATCGCGAGCGCGTCGGCGTGCGTGTTTTTCGGCGCCAAGCTGATGTGCGACAAGATCGTGACCGACATTGCTTCGTGCAGAAATTTTGGAGAGAAAGGTGCGCAGTAGCCCACATTGCTTTATCGACCCAGGAATGCCGTGCTGATTATTGGTGCTCTCTCTTGTGGAATGAATGTAGATGAGTTCGTGCGTCTTACCGTGCAGGGTGCGCTGGAAAAGTACGCGCTCTACGTATCGCTCGAAGGTATGTGACGCTTCCCACGTGCAGCCAGCCGCAGTGGCCCCCACCGCTTAATCTGATCGTATTTTCTCGCGTGGTTCCCGTAGACGTCCAGCTCCTGGAGCAGAGCTCCGCTGACAAGTACAAGTTCAAAGTCGGCGCGCGGAATTTTTCGCTCGACCTATCGAACGGCACGTGCACAAACCGCAAGGCGCTGGAGAGTCTGCTTCAGGGCAAACCGCTTGTGACGCGCAAGGTCAAACAGCCGAAGAAGCGACAGCCGTGAGAAGAAAGTTCATGCGAGATAGAACTCTGCCGCTTGAAAAATTCAAACGCCCCCGACCGCTTTTTCCAGGTGTCTCGAAGGTGTGGGGATAGACTGCCATATACCAGTATCATGGGAGACAGGATCGCACCGTCAACATGCTGGTGGTGCTCAGGGAGAGACGGCTCTTTCATTTCCCGTCTCGTGTTTCCTGGTCGAGTGACGGGGAGATCTCCATCCTCCAGGTCGCTTGCTTCTGACATCATAGATCCGCAAGTGGCTGTCGTGCGTCACGCGGAATTTCTGCTTTGGCGTCACGCGTGGTTGTCGCTGACGCGCAGGAGATACTGGAGACATTTGGCTCACCCTCGGATGGGAGACACTCGCTCGCCTCGGGATGGTGAGTGGCGTGGGATGGGTAGGCGCGCCCCAGTCGCGCCCAGTGAGAAAGTTTTGTGTAGGACAGTGAAGCCATTTTCACCCACGACTGAACAGTGGGAGTGGCGACGAAGATACGATGTGAGGAAAATAATCAGCGGATAAAGTCGTTTTCCCGTTTACGCCGATAGTGAAGAGCACCCACACTCACAGCAAACCAAAAGCGCGCTTCATCAGATGGCGCGAGGCTTTGTGGAGGGAAATGCAGTGGTTTCTGCTTGGCTGCGTGCTGGCTGATACGTAAAGTGTTATGCTGGGCACACGTGGGAAGCACCAACAACAACAGACGAAGAGAATTTCTCGTGTTGACCACCGAAGAAGCTGCCACTTGGCGGCGTGAACAGCACCAGCTCGCATGCGCTGGCGGACGGAAGAACTAAAAATTGGTTGATTTTGGCGCCGCAAATGCAACGCAGTGCGACAGGTTCGCGAGTGTTGGTGGCAAAAATCTGGTGTAGTTTCCGTACATGGGTTCGTGCGTGAGTCTAAAGCAGAGCAACCGGGCAACCGGCGTGCCATCAGCACATTTATGGTACGGCTCGCACGTTTTTCGAGGCAACGAGAAGAGGAAGAGAAAGTCTTTCTTCTCAGACACATGACATGCGCGTCTACACATAGCACCAGTACCCACCAACCAGCCCGTATCCATGGCGTCGCTTTCCCGAAGACAAGGACTTGCCTTCTTCTCTTCACAGATCTTGGGAGTACCGGTACTTATATCTCGCTGAGAAAACCCTCGCCTTTCCTGCTTGTGTTGTTCGGCGTTGTTTGTTTTTGAGTTCCATCCTTGAGAACGGGCTAGGGCTGTCAAAAATTTCGGGGCCGGCCGAGGAAGCAGTGGGAATCCAGACAAATCCCAGGCGATTTTTTCAGTCGGCCAATCAGATCGCGGAATTCCACGTCCAGCACCGAGAACGCAGGCTCCAGGTGCCGCCAACGTTTCCCCCAGTTTTTTTCCCACGGCGACTTTTCATTTTTTCACTCGCCTCCGACTCCCAACACCACCGGCTTTCCCATGATGGTGACACTCGGCCGCCATGGGCCAACAACAGCGACTCCAACGTCGTCCACAACCAAACTAGCCACATCCACCACGAGCCGTCCGCATTCGACGCTGCCGCATCCGCTGCTCACGCCGCGTCTCCGCCCCACCACGATCCCCACGTCCGCCATCCACAGCCACAGCCCCACCATGGCCTCGCTCACGACCGTCCTCAGCGTCTCGCCCGCGGCCACGCCGTCGCGCAAGCGCAAGATCATCGTGGACCCGCCGACGGCCGCCAAGGGCCACAAGCGCTGCCGCACGTTCACCGAGCTCGAGTACGAGGAGATGCTCGAGGAGGCCACGCTGCTGCGCGAGGAGCTCGAGCTGCTCGTGGCCGTGGCCGCGGACCTCTGCCGCGACCTCGCGTGCGACCCGAGCCAGGTGCGCGCGTTCGCGGGCCAGCTCGCGGCCATCGAGGAGAAGCTCGCCTCGACCGAGGACCTCACGGAGCGCCAGGTGCGCGAGATGTGCCAACAGATGATCGCCATGATGAAGCACCTGTGCCAGCACCACTACGACCACTTTGCGCTCGTGGAGATGCAGGACCACCTGCGCGAGAGCCGCGACCGCTTCATGCGCTTCATCTGCCAGTACGCCGCCATGATCGGCCTCTTCCGCTAAAGCCGCTTCCAACACTCTCTATCTATTCGCCCGGTGCCACGCCGCCCGCCGCCACACACGCCACCATAGACCAACGAACGTACAAGCCATCCCCCATAGACGCCACCCCCAGCACATTTTTGTTCATGTACCACTACCCCAATCAAATCAAATCGTACCAGTATTGTCAGTCTTCCATTTCCGTGTTTCTTTTTGCTTTCGGGGCCGTGCGCTCATTTTTTTCTATCAGTGCGGACTCTCTTGGTCGCTTCACGCGCTGCTCTGGTTGGCCGTGTACTTGCGGTGCACGTCCTCGAGCACGTCGCGGCAGGGCACGCGCGCCTTGAGCTTGATGCACATGAGGAACGAGCCGGCGAGCTTGCGGTGCAGCGAGTACGCCTCTTGCGGCGGCGCCGTGAGGCGGCTGTCCATGAAGGTCTCCGTGTACTGCGCGAGTCGCTTGGTGAGCTGGCTCTCGTAAAAGTCGAACGGCTCGTGCGAGAGGAAGGGTTCGCCCACGACCATGCCCGCGGCCGTGTGCGCGCGCAGCATCGCTGGCGACTCGTCGCCCGTGAGGAACTTCATCTTGACCGAACAGTCCAGCAAGGTCTTCTCGTCGCTGTTTGCGGCGGCCCAGACGATCTTGAAGTACTCGTCCACGAAGGCCTTCGGGTACTCGCGCGCGGCGCCAAAGTCCACGAGCCCGATCTTGTCGGTCGCCGAGTTGTACATAAAGTTGCTCCAGTTCGGGTCCGTCTGCATGAAGCGCCAGTCGAAGAGCTCGCGCACCGTCAGCTCGAGGATGCGGCGGCCGATCGAGTCGCGCAGCTCCTGCGGCAGGTTCACGCACTTGTCGATCGCGACGCCCGAGATGAGCTCGGTCGTGAGGATGCGCGCCGTGCTCACTTCGCGGTGCACCTTGGGCACGACGAAGCGGTCGTCCATGCCCATGTCGTGAATGAGCTGGCGGAAACGCTCCTGGTTCTCCGCCTCCTGCGCGTAGTTGCACTCGGCCGTGAGCTCCTCCTGACCTACGCGGATGATCTCGTCAATATACAGTCCCTTGGGCAGAATGTTGGTGTACGTGACGATGCGCTTGAGGTTCGTGAGGTCGCTCTCGATGCTGTCAGCGACGCCCGGGTACTGGATCTTGACGGCCACGCGCTCACCAGTCGCGAGCGTCGCACGGTGCACCTGGCCAATCGAGGCCGCGGCGATCGGCACGTCGTCAAACTCCTCAAACTTGTCGCGCCAGTCGGCGCCCAATTCCGATGCGAGCTGCGCGTGCAGTTGGTCGCGCGGCATCACATGCGCGCTGGAGAGATACACACGAGAACATACCTGTTAGTCATCGTACCGTCCATCGTGTTCACTGTCATCAATACGTACTTTTGTCGCACACGGTCCAGCGCCTCGGCGAGCTTGGGGGAGATCAGGTTCTCGTCCTGGATACTGAGCATCTGGCCGAGCTTGAGCGCCGCGCCGCGCATCGTGCAGAGCGCGTCCACGAGGCGTTCCGTGTTGGAGTCGGAGATCAGCGCCTGGCGCGTACCGCCCTTGCCGCCAGTGCGCACGATCTCGGTGGCTGTGCCCACCGCCAACTTCGCGGCGAGGCTGCCGAAGCCCAGGATCCGCGAGAGCGGGGACGACGGCACGTGACGCTCCTTCCACGCTGGGTGCGAGCTGTGAGGATCCACCGACGACAACGTTCCAGCGGCCGCCGGCCCCGTGTACGTGTCGAACGGCTGTGTCTTCTGTTCTGTCTTCGGCTTAGACGCCTCAACACTGGCGCTAGCAGTTCGAGCCTGCTCGTGGAGCACTGACTGGACCGTCCGGGCCATGGTCGCGCGCGTGTGCTCCGACGGCTGCTGCTGCTGCGCCGACTGCTGCTGCTTCTGCTTCTGCGCGTCTAGCTCCGCGAACGGTGACTCCCATGCCGCGTTGTGTTTCTTTCCAAACTCTTTGCTAACGTGGTCATGCACGAGTGGCGACGACGCGGCGGGCGCCGCCGTCGGTGTGTGGGTCGCAGGGTGCAGGTCGTGCATCGCCGTCGCTGCAGTCTGAGCCTGAGTGGCCTGCGGCGGCGCCGGCACATCGGCAGCGGGCGGCGCTGCGGTAGCGCCAGCGGCCTGGCCGGCGTTGTCCACGAGGTATGGCAGGATCCGCGCGAGTTCGTTGGCGTGGCGCGCGAGCTGCGTGGATCGCTCGCTGAGCTCGGGCACCTGCAGCTTGGCGGCCTGCTCGGCGACCTTGCCGGCGCCGTGGAGCACGCGCAGGAAATCGCGCGACCACATCTCCCTTGGGTAAGTAGCGTGTGCACGCGGGCGGGGAAGTTGGATGATGACCGCCGCTGACGTCGGTGATAATCTATCTGCCACAGAGAGGCCCTGGTGAGCTAAAGCTGGGCGACAGAGTGATGATCCGGAACGCAAGCGAACCATCATCATAGAACCGGTATCGAACCGGTATTGATGTTGGATGTTATGGCTACCGGGGAGTCATGACAGAGGCAATCCCCCCTCCGCTTCATGATCACCATCGTTATCTTCCCACACCTGGAACGCGAATCTTACGACCTCGAGGCAAAATGGACCAAGTGCGCGCGTCGCACCTTCTCGTTAAGCACAGCGGCTCGCGCCGCCCGGGTGCGTTGGGGGCCTAACAGCGATATGGAGGGGGATGTGGGTCTAACCCTTTGCGGTGTTTGCCCTGCGTGAATAGCGTCGCGTCTGTCGGACAACATCACGCGCTCCAAGGACGAGGCGCTCAAGCTGCTGCTCGGTACGTGAAGGTGCTGGACCCCGTGTATAGCGATACCACTGACGGTGGTTCCTCCTCTATTGGCATGGCTCAGGGTACCGCGACCAGATCGTGTCGGGCCAGGCGCGCTTCGACGAGCTCGCCGTGAGCTACAGCGACTGCAACAGCGGCACGCGCGGCGGCGACCTCGGTTACTTTGGGCGCGGCATGATGCAGAAGCCCTTCGAGGACGCGACGTACGTAATTGGAGGTGTCTCGTTTTGGTTGGCTGTCGTTCTCGGAACTGACGGGTGTGATGAATCCACAATCCACGCTCAGGTTCGCGCTCAAGGTTGGCGAGCTCAGCGGCGTCGTGGACACGGACAGCGGTGTCCACATCATCCTGCGCACGGCCTAAACAGCGCAAGGTAGCATTGCGTGTCCGGTTGAGCTCAGTTCTAGGCTTCCTAGCGGTTGCCGTGACTGAGAGCATTCGTGTCAGCGGACGAGGCGGGGAACCCCCGGCATTCTACGTAATCCACACATTTTTCCGTTGCCGTCGCGATGTGCGATTCTTGATGCCTCGCGTATACCGTACCGCTTCGTTCCGAACACACTTCCTTAGAATCGACGTAGTGGCATTCGTGCCCGACCACTTCGACACCGCGCCAGGCCGTGTACCCCAACCAACCTCCGCAAGGGTCGTTGTTCCTCTTCTTCAGCTTCATTCTACCCATTCCAGAACCCGACAGATTTGGAACAAGGCTCACAAGCCCGGCTTTCGCCGTACATTGGCGGCTTTTCACCAACCCAAAGTCTCCGCAACTCGCGTCCACACACGCCTCGTCATCGCAGTCTCTTGAGCAGAGAGACAGCACCGCTTGAATCCGTCGACTCGCACACAACCCAGGGCTTGATAAAAGTTCCTGCATTTGGCCAACCCCTGTACACGTGTCTTCAGTGTTTTTTTCTCATTGACTGGATACGCACCCACCCAAGAGATGTGGGGGTGGGAATACTGCCGACAGTTCGCTGAGATTGGAGGAAGTGGCGATAAGATCGCTGTAGCATAGAGAACGCTGCATCATACGTCGGTGGTGCCAGAGAACTCGTGCAGCGCAGATATCCTTGTTGCTTCCACAACTCTCGAGTGCATCCTCAGTCACGAGAGACGCGGCGTAACGTCGCACCTTTATTTTTCTGCCACGACGCACTGGAATCTCTCTCGATGATACCTATTATCTCTCACTCCTTCTCTCAAGGCGCCTGAGTGCAATCCTGGCTACATACAATGATACCTGTATGAGTTCCGCGTCGAGCGTGCGTGGCCACGAATGTCGCCGGGAGTGCTCAGCCGCGCCACTGGCGCCACGCTGAGCGAAGTGCCTGCTCAACCCAACGCAAAACCATCGTCCGACAGGCCCAAACCCACCAAATATCCATTTACAAGGGCTTATATTGCCTTGATTTGTACCACAGAGTAGCATAATGTGAGATCTATCATCGCCCTCGTATACGTTTACGAAGGTTGCGGATTGATACCCATCGATTGTCGCACCACCGGCTTCAACCTCGACGCTCGAAACGTTCTCGCAGCCAGCGTCGTCTTTCTCGAGGTTCGAATGAATCGGCGCCGTCGGCCGAGGTTCTTGATTTTGTCAGGGGACAGTGCCTCTCGCAGTGTCCAGTATCGCTTTCTCCCTCATCGAGAGACCAACAGAGCTGGCTGACCATGGCCTGGTCTGCTTCCACGCGACGCGTGCTGGCGCTGCCGGCGCTGCTGCTCGCGCTGGCCGCGGACGCCAAGCAGGTCAGCGTGTGCCGCGATGCGACCTACGAGGTCCCCGAGGCGCGTGGCGCCGTCTGCTCCGGATTCGGCGTGCTGCCCTCGGGCTGGGCGTGCCCCGTGAAGGGCGACACGGCCGCCAAGGACTGCCGCGGCGTGCTGCCGTCGTTCAGCGGCAGCAGCTGCGTCGCCAAGGAGAACGCGCAGTGCGCTCGCATCCCGAGCGGCGCGTGGGGGTGCGTGTTTCCGACCGCCGGGTGCGGCGCGCTCAAGCCGCTGGACGTCGCCTGCCCGACGTGGGCCTGGAACGACTCGTCCGAGGAAGGCTACTACAACGACCCGGTCGTCCAGGTGGGCTCGCTCGCGGGCGACGTCGACATCGAGCAGGTGCTGCGGATCACGGTGTCCAAGAGCTGGTTCGTCGTCCAGACGCCGCCCAGTGAGCTGTTCGCGTGCAACCAGCGCCCCACGAAACCTCCAACTCCGCCGCCAACGACCACGCGGCCTCCTCCGCCTCCGCCTCCACCGGTCACGACGACGCCTCGGCCGCCGCCACCTCCGCCACCAACGACGACACGTCCTCCGCCTCCTCCCCCGCCTCCGCCGACCACCACGCGGCCGCCGCCTCCGCCACCGACGACGACGCAGCCACCGCCACCAACGACGACACGTCCTCCGCCTCCGCCGACCACCACACGGCCGCCTCCCCCGCCAACCACAACGCCGCCGCCGCCGCCTCCGGTCACGACCACCCCTGCTCCGCCCGTGACAACCACGCCGGCGCCCCCCGCCACGACCACGCCGGCGCCTCCGGTCACGACCACGCCGGCGCCTCCGGTGACAACCACACCGGCGCCTCCGGTGCCAACAACACCAGCGCCTCCGGTGACAACCACACCAGCGCCTCCGGTGACCACGACGCCGTGCCCAGTCACCACGACGCCTGCTCCTCCAGTGACCACAACTCCGTGTCCGGTCACCACTACACCAGCGCCCCCAGTGACCACAACTCCGTGTCCAGTGACGACAACGCCGGCGCCGCCTGTAACCACGACGCCGTGCCCGGTGACCACCACGCCGGCACCACCAGTGACAACCACCCCGTGCCCGGCTACGACTACTCCAGCGCCTCCAGTGACCACGACGCCGTGTCCCGAGACCCCTCCGCCTCCACCCACGACCACGCCGTGCCCTACCACTACTCCACCACCTCCAGTGACCACGACGCCGTGTCCCGAGACGCCTCCGCCTCCGCCTACGACCACGCCGTGTCCGGCCACGACTACTCCAGCGCCTCCCATGACCACGACACCATGTCCGGAGACCCCTGCTCCCCCGCCCCCGACAGGGCCTCCGCAAGGACCTCCGCCAGGACCTCCACAGGGACCTCCACCAGGACCTCCGCAAGGGCCTCCGCCAGGACCTCCACAGGGACCTCCGCCAGGACCTCCCCAAGGGCCTCCACAGGGACCTCCACAGGGACCTCCGCCAGGACCTCCACAGGGACCTCCACAGGGGCCTCCACAGGGGCCTCCACAGGGACCTCCGCCAGGACCTCCGCCGCCGAGTCCTGGGCAGGGTCAAGGCCCACCTGATCAAGGTCCGAATCAGCCTGGTCAAGGTCCCTCGGGAGGACAAGGCCCTGCTCCGCCGGTCCAAGGTTCGCCCACACCGTAGTTGGAGGCCCAGTCGTCCGCTGAGGTCATGACTCCTTCGGGGCGTTTCCCTGTGTAGCTGCGTGGCTGCTTCCAGAAGAGCCGCAAGATTCATTTCTAAGTTGCACTCAATGCATTCTCACCAGCAGTGATCTGCCAGGTTCCGTTCGGTGCTCTAGCTGCTACTACTCACTACCCTACAGAGAGCTAAGCGCCCACCTACGAGGTCTGGTACACGAGAGAGGCCGCACCGCGGCGCTGGCCTCTCCACACATGCCTGACTCGTCGCGACACGGGGGTTAGCGAAGGGGGGAGATTTAAGCCTCCTTCTTCTTGGGCGCGCGCGGCGCCGGCACGAGCGAGAACACGACGTACAGCACGACGCAGACAATGTGGCCGGCGTAGTGCGTGTTCTTGAGCGTCGCGAGCGAGTTCTCGAGCGACATGGCCTGGAACGGCATCACGAAGTAGTCCATGCAGAACGCCGTCGCGATGAAGCTGATCAGGTCGTAGAACTTCTTCTTGAGGCCCGACGAGCCGTCCTTCTCGAGGAAGTACGGGCGGATGCGCTTGAAGGCGAGGCGGTTGACGGCCGTCGCAAGCGGCACTGTGTCGATGCAGAAGGAAGTAAACCGCCAGTCAGTATCAAATAAGGCCATGCGCACGCAGATGAAGCGGAAGGCTCAACGTACAGCTCATGAAGAAGAAGTAGTAGCCCGGGTAGAAGCCGTGCCAGAAGGCCGAGACGAAGTACGTGGCCATCAGCGAGTTGCCCGTGCGCGTGTACACGTAGCGCTCGAGCCAGTTCTGGGTGCCCTTGTTCCAGGCGCGCGAGCCTTCGCGCACGCTCTGGGCGAACTCGAAGCCGACAATATCCATGTTGCTCACGCCGTTCCAGCCGCGCGACGTGCCGTCCTCCTTGAAGCCTTCGAAGCCGAAGCCGGCAAGCACAGTCGCGCCCTCGGCGATCTTCCAGGCCGAGTAGTACTTGGCCTTGCAAAAGATGAGCGTGATGTACAGCTCCTTGATCTGGTGGAACAGCGGGAGTGCCGCGACCTTCGGGTCGTGCAGGTTCGAGAGCGGGAACTGGGGGCCGACCTGGGCGTACAGGCCCATGAACACGGCGCCGACCAGCAGCTTAGAGAAGGAGGCGAGCACGCTCGACGGCTGCTTCGGCTTGCCGTTGAAGAGGAACTTCTTGCCCGTCGTGGAGTCCAGGTACTCGCGGATCTCGAACGCCGGGCCAGCCAGGAACGTCGTGAAGCTGTACACGTAGCCGAAGAACTCGAGCAGCGACGGGAGCTCCGTGATCGCAAGCTTCTGGCGAGCAGCGTGCACCTTGGCCGCACCCTGTAGGAAAGCAATGCAATGGAATAGATTGTCAGCTAGACAGTCCAACTGGCAAAAGCCATGATAGGGACACCGGATATCGTACCGGCGAGAGCTCCTTCTTCTGGGCCGACTTGTCGACCACGCCGTCGTAGTAGTTGTACGCAAAGCTCGTGAGCTTGATCACCAGCAGCATCTGCGGGCCGGTGAAGTCGAGCGTCCAGCCCATGTAGTCCACGTACAGGCGGTAGATGTGCGACGCCGACATGTAGGTCTAATGCACACACGCAACGCACAGGGTGTCAGTCGCTGCAACGCCCCATACAAAACAATAGGAGAGCCAACGCACCATGTTGAAGAGGAAGACGATGTACGGCGCGTACTTGGGCGGGCCGAACTTGACGAGCAGGTACGTCAGGAAGGACGAGACGAACGAGTGGACCCAGCCCGAGCCGAGCACGAACTGCGCGAGCGAGATGCCGACGAGGATGTCGAAGACGTGCTTGAGCGAGGCCGACGGCAGCAGCTTGTAGACGACCGCGAGCGGGTACGCGGCGAAGAGGCACAGCACGTAGCGCACCTGGTCGCTCGCGATGCCGAGCGCGCCCGAGAGCTCGTCGACCTGCGCGTTGAAGTAGTCAAAGCGCAGCGGCGTCACGGTCTCCGCGAACGGCTGCAGCTGCGTGAGCAGCGCCTCCACGTGGTCCATGAACACGGCGGTGGTCATGGCGGCGGCGGTGGCAGAGGAGGAGGAGGAAGGGGGAGCGAGGCCCGAGGATGAGATGGCGGGGGGAAGCCCAGGCGCGGTCGGAATCTTCGTGGCCGCGATGGCAGCTCCCCACCCCTTTCAGTGGGGAGCTAAGTCCTCTCTAAACCGATCACTGGAAAGAGTCAATCTCACGGGTGCAGTTCTTACGATTACGCTAGGCGTAAATACACACATGGCAGTCATCGGTCAGAAAAGGATGGTGTACACTTCGTAAAAAGCTCCCGAACTACCTGGTTTTGGGATCCTTGGTTGTATCGCGTCGTCTGATGGGATTTTGGAACTGAACGTCACTCCGATCGACCGCTGACGTCATGTCCGCCTTGTGTGGTGGTCGGCCCGCCGAGCGTCTTTGGATCCAAAGCGTCTTTGGATCCAAGCGTCGCCATCACCAGTGCTCTAGATGGCATCTCCGCTGTCCGCTCCCTCCGATGCGCTCTAGATTCCCATCCAGAGGCCTCTGTACTCGTCCTCCGGGTTGGCGGGGATCCAGTCAGTGTCGTGTCTCACAACACCACTCGTCCTCTCTTGAACTAGAATCCGGAGTCTCGATGGCGTTTTTGACACAGTCGGTCTGCCCTCCCGCACTGGTGATGAGGACCAGCGTTGGCTCTGATGTCATGCGTCTCGCCCCCATAGAAGAGGCGGTTCAACATCACCACAACCCGATAACCTGTATCAACAAATACTTGACAGCGTCGACCACCCACAGATCGTCCTCTTTCTTAGCAACTCAGTTAGACCTTCTACCTCTATCAATGCATATTTTGAAAAATCCGAACGTCGCACATTCCGTGTCACGCAGGACTCGGTCGCCCTGGTCACGACCGACTGGGGAGCTCGTTCGAGGTTCAATGACATCATCCCGCTCCTCTCCACCGCGGGCCACAGGCTTCAACAGAGCCCCGATGCCACCAGTCACCAGTCGAGTCGCTGCCGTTGGTTTCGTGCCGTCGCGCGCGGGTCCCGCTCTCGCTCTCGCCGAACTCCCTGTCCCCGTTCCGCCGTGAAGCGCCCTTCCCAACGGCCCGATCCTCCGGACCGTGGTCACGCACTGACGGCCGCCACTTCCCATTCGTCCACTCCACTCCACACACCACCAGTATGAACACGACGCAGGTGGCCCAGTGGGGCGTGGCCATCGAGCGCTACGGCGCGCTGGCCACGCCGCTCGAGTTCCGCTACGTGAACGCCGAGCTCGCCAAGCTCGCGCAGCAGGTCGGCTTTCCGATGGACCAGCTGCGCTTCGCGATCTGCCTCTTCCTGTCGTACCCGTGCGCGTGGCTGCTGCGCCGCCTGCCGTCGGCCGCGGCCAAGCACTGCTTCAACATCCTGGTCGGCGTCTCGATCGCGCAGTTCGTCTACGGCTCCGGCTGGCTGCTCTCGTTCGGCTCGGCCGCCGTCACCTACGCGCTCGTCAAGTTCGCGCCCGTGCGCTCGATGCCCTACGTGGTCTTTGGCGCCAACATGGCGTTCATGGCCGCGCTGCACATCTACCGCATGGCCGTGGACTACATGGGCTGGAGCATGGACGCCACGGCGTCGCAGATGCTGCTGCTCATCAAGCTCACGAGCTTCGCGTTTAACTACCACGACGGCGTGGTCGCGTCCGCGATCGAGATCAAACCCACAGACTCGGCGACGCGCGCGCGCGTGAAGCAGACGCGCCGCAAGTTCGCAATCCAGGAGCTGCCGTCGCTACTCGAGTTCTACGGGTATGTGTACTGCTTCACGACGTTCCTCGCCGGCCCGTCGTTCGAGTACCGCGAGTACAGCGACGCGATCGACGGCTCCAAGTTCCTCTACAAGGGCGAGCGCAAGCGCGTGTCGTCGGTCAAGGCCGCCGCGACCAAGTTCAGCATCGGCGTGTTTTTCATGGCGCTGCTCGCGCGCTTCGGCGAGCACTCGAACGTGCGCGCGATCCTCTACACGCAGGACTCGCTGCTGGAAAAGTGGGCACGCATCATGGTCGCGCTCTTCCTCACACGCGCCAAGTACTACTCGGCCTGGAAGCTCGCCGAGGGCTCAACGATTCTCTCGGGCACGGGCTTCGAGGGCTTTGACGAGCACGGCAAGCCCAAGGGCTGGAACGCGGTCAGCAACGTGGACATCCTGGGCTTTGAGTTTGGCCAGAGCGTGCGCGACCTCTCGCGCGCCTGGAACAAGGGCACCCAGAACTGGCTCGAGCGCTACGTGTACGCGCGCTCGGGCAACTCGCTCATCGCGACGTACTTCTGCTCGGCCGTGTGGCACGGCTTCTACCCGGGCTACTACTTCTTCTTCCTCACTGGTACGTTATCAATCTCTCACTCATTGCTGGTTCTCCTCGTCGTGCTGACTGTGTAATGCGCGATTACAGTTCCCCTTGCGACTTCTGTGAACCGCCTTGCGCGTCGTCACCTGCGTCCGCTCTTCCTCGCCGCCGACGGCTCGGCCACGGCGCTCAAGCCGCTCTACGATGCGTTTGGCATGGTCTGTACGGCCGTGCTCATCAACTACTTGGCAGTCTCGTTCGTCGTGCTCGGCGGCGAGGACTCGATTCGCGGATTCCAGTCGATGCAGTTCGCGGGTCACATCGGCTTGCTGGTCGCGTACCTCTCGCTGTCGGCCGCGCCGACGAAGAAGCTGGCCGCCAAATCGGTGTAAACTACACTCTAGCAACGGCCACGATCACTGCGCAGCATTTTGTAATCTACTATAATCCATCCCTCAAATCACACAGGTTCAAATGCGGTCTCTAAATTTGTGTGATTCACTTTTCTGTTTAGCGCAACTGCAGGCGATGATCTACGAGCCACTAGCCGGAGTACAGCTTGTAGCCCTTATCATGGTTCTTGTACGAGTTGTCATTCTTCTTGTCGTACTTGACACGGCACTCTGGAGGGCCGCCGGACCACGAGCCGATGGGAGAGCACGAGAGCGAGGAACTACCGACCATGTAGCATCCACGCATGCACGAGTACGTAGCTCGCGAGCCTGGCGTGAGGCCCGAGTACGTCACGGAGCCTTGGTAAATCCCCGGCGGCGGAGGACAGGACCGGGAGGCTGTCGTGGAAGCGCATAGAAGCAATAGGTATGAGTACTTAACGTCACTCCATCAGACCACGCCCACGCAGTTCGTAATCGTACATCCACGAAGGCTCGCGGCGTCAGCGCCAGAGGTGACGAGAGCAATGAAGGCGCATGCCGATGTCACGGCGAGGCACCGCATTCAGAGAGATGAGCGAGACGCGTCTGATGAGGCCGAGGGAGACGAGTTGTTAGCGGTGGAGGCGAATGCGAGAGTGATCTCCACATCGCAACGTCAGCGTAAGCGATAGTACAGAGATAGACGGCTTCCAAATGTCTCTGGGACGTCCTCGGTTCGCATCTGCACCGCTCGCGTCTTATCGAAGAGCTCGTACTGACTGACTGAATTACGCTAACCAGTGTGGGTACATCCTGTCACTCTAGAGAGGGGATGAGTTCTCCCAAATGGG
>JAMFLL010000556.1:0-32515 GCA_027475725.1 Pythium rhizo-oryzae
CCCCCCCCCCTCTCCATCTCGCTTCTTCACCATCGCCGACACCAGTTGGTGCTCCGTAGGCATGGTACACGCATGGCGTGTGGCGTCCGCCTTCCTCGTGCTGGTCGGAGGGGTATTCGTTGAACATCTCCACGCCGCGAAAACTGCGGTAACCGACGCGACAAACGAATGCATCCGCTTGGCGCCACGGCATCTTTCACGCGAGCAGACCGCGCGACTCTGCATCCATGCCGCGGACGGACTCGGCGACGGACCGGCACAATGTGCTGCCTCGGCGCAGAGGTCGAGCGGCTTCACGGCGAGCAACAGCGCCGAAGTCATGGACGACGTTCTGCATCTATGCGAATGGGCCGCTGACGCGCACCCAGCCGAGTGCTGGTCGTCGGTCATGACGTCGCAGATCTATCGCGCCAGCGAGTGGCGACAGGCGCTTGTAGCGGTGTGCAGCTCGGCGAATGACACGCAACCTGCGCAGTGTCTGATGGAGTTCAAGCGCAGCGGGCTCACGCCGACGAGGCACTCCGCGTCGCGACAGGACGAGACCACGATGGACGTCGCGATCGAGATCTGCAGATCGTTCGAAGGCGACACCACAGCGATCGGCGCTTGCCTGGCTCGCGCGCCACGGTCGCTATCGGAGACTGCGCGATACAAGCTGTGCCAGCACGGGAATGCGAGCGCCGTACCAGACGTCGTGGAGTGCGCCAAGCAGCTCCTCCAGCGGACCGTCAAGCCCGAGATCGTCGCTCGCGTGTGCGCGACAGCCGCCAAGGCGGACGATCAACCGCAGACCTGTGTACTCGCCGCACAGCAGCAAGCGCGCTGGATGAACGACGCGGGCACTGTCGCGCATCTGTGCGAACGCTCACAAGCGACAGCAGCACCAGTCCAGTGCGCGGTGGCGCTGCGTTCGTGGTTCATCGCGCAGTTCACGAAAGAGCACACGACGCTCGACCTCGCTCAACTATGCCACGGCGCGGTGGACTCGGCTGCCATCGTGGAGTGCGTGGGGAAGCTCCCGAACAAACTCTTCCGCGCCGAGCAGGTTGTGCGTCTGTGCGCCCATAACGCCACCAAAGCGTCCCACGAGACTATCGGCTGTGTCTTGGACGCAAAACTCGCGCTCTTCGGCGCGGGTCACCAGTTTGTGGACGAGGACGCGTTGATTCAGCTCCGAGATGAGCAGGCGGCGCTGCTGATGGAGCTGTGTGAAGACGCCAGAGCTGCCTCCGCGACGCTCGAGTGTATCGCGTCCACTGCGGCACAGAGCCCTCCGTTTTCACCCCAGCAGCGCGTACGACTATGCCAACGCGCGCTGTCGCCGGCGCCGCACCAGTGCTTCCGTGCTATCCACGCGTCCCTAGTCTCCCGCCTGCCCAATCAGACCGCGGACGGTATCGAGCTCTGTCGTGAAGCAACGTCGCACGCGCCTGCGACCTGCGCGAACCAACTGGAACATAGCTCACCCGCTTTCCTCCAGTCGGGTTCCGTGGTCGAGCTGTGCCGGCAAGCGCCTTCTGCCGCGCCTGCCGAATGTTACCACGCAGCACCCACCGACTTTGTGGACCGAGACAAGATAGCGCTGTGCGTGAAAGCTTCCTCCGATGCGCCGGCGATGTGTGCCAAGGTGTACTTGCCCCGTATAGCAGACAACGGCATGATGGCAGCGCTGTGCGCCAAGGCCACGTCAGCCGCCCCCGCGCAGTGTGCGAGTGCAAGTCCGTTCGGCATGAGCGCGCTCGAGATCGTCACGCTGTGCCGCGAAGCCGCGGACGACAAGCCTGCGCAGTGCGCTCGCGCGCTGCCACCCAACTTGCGCGTACCGTGGCAAGACGTCGCAAGGGCCTGTCGCGGTGCGGCATCCACCACGCCGGGGAGTTGCCTCGCTCACCGCGTCCGCCAACGCGTACCGCTGACGAGTCAAGTGATCTCGGAGTGTCGGTCAATGGTATCCATGGCGGCAACAATCGAGATCGTCCAGTTCGCGTACGAGTGCCCCGAGCTAATGCCACGGTGCCCCGTCATCGTCAAGGCGCGCGTGCTCGACCAGTTTGGCGAGGAGATGCCGACACTGAGCCACGGGTATGTCCACGTCTCGGCCGTGCCAGACGCTGACGAAAGTATCACAGTGCCTGTCGTGCGAGGCGTGACCGTCACGCAGATCCTCAACGGTTCGGTTCTTTTCCGAGAGCTCCACTTTGCCGAGGCAGGCAACTTTACGCTTCGTCTGTCGTCGCCCGATGTCGAGGACACGGTCGCGCGCGTCCACGTGCGCATCAACGAGACCGAACAGCGCGAACGGGCCCACTGCGCGCGCGTTTTCTCCTTCATGGAGTGCGCGCCGGCACCGCCACCAGCACTACCATCACCGCTTCCTGTCGCGTCTGCTTCCGTACCAGGTGACGTGCCGCTGCAGGTGCTGCGGCTGCGCAACCGCTTCGTGCTCGCTGGCTTGCGCTGCGAATCGCTGTGGACGGAGCAGCACGCCGGGATCCGGGCGCTCGCGACCGTCGGCGACGCCAAGCTCTTCGCGCTGCCGCGCATCGCGTACCAGCTGCTCACGTACGTTATTCCGCGCCTCTCTGTATGGGTTTCGGTACTGTGGACGCTAATGTTGTGCTGGTGGGCTGCAGCGGTTACAACATCCCGACGGCGGCCATGAGCTCGTGGGAGTGCCTGGGCATCCCGGAGGGCTCGAACCGCTCGGCGATCCGCCGCGCCTACCACAAGCGCTCGCTCGAGTGGCACCCGGACAAGTGGTCGTTCGCCGCGCTGGGCGACGCCGCGGCGTTGCGCGACAAGGTCGAGGCCGTGTTCGCGCACATCAACCGCGCGTACAAGCAGCTCTCGAAGGAGGCGGCCCCCGAGGTCCTTAAATAAGGTATCAAATGTAGCCACATAGACCTTACTCACTGTCAACTTGAAGTAGATTACTAGTGTGGACCACCTTAATAGTGGTTTAACTTCGGGTTGCTTCCCCGCGTGAAGATGGGGAAACCATGCAGCGACGTCACCGCTGGGAACGGAACGGGACGTGGGGAAAATCGAAACCGAGTCATTTTGGGCTGCCACGGCACGCGCGAGCAGAGCGTTCGCATCCCCCCTCACTCACCAAGAACGCCACACGCCACTGCCACGCGCCGTGCCACGCTACTGCCACTGCCACCGCCACATCGTGCTATATCCCGAGATGGAGGCGCTGCTGAGCATTCTGCGGGGCATCCGCAATGGCGCGTACTACGGCACCAAGATCCGCGCGCCGCACGGTACGTTCTCCAGAAAAACTGTGTGGCGCCATGGCACGTCGTCGTTTCTGACGTTGTGTTTGTTTATGGCACGCAGCGTTCGTGATGATCTTTTTGTTCCAGAGCGGCACGCTGCGCGAGAAGCTGCGCGGCGTCGTGCGGCTCACGTTCGAGCACTCGAAGAACCTCGCGCTGTTTGTCGGCGTGTACAAGACCGTGCTCGCGGTGCTGCGCCAGAACAAGCAGATCGTGGACCCGCGCAGCGCGCTCACGCCCGTGGGCAAGCCCGCGGAGCACTGGCACGCGGCCGTCGCCGGCGCGGTGGGCGGCTACCTCGTCTGGGGCCGGTACTCGGGCGTGAACTACCAGATCGTGATGTACCTGTTTGCGCGCGTGCTCATCGGCGCCGTGCGCGTGCTGGCCAAGCGCGGCGTGCGGCCGTTCAGCGACTACAAGTTCGAGTCGGTGTACCCAGCGCTCGCGACCGTCACGTGGGGCACCGTCATGTGGCTCTACGAGAACGAAGGCGCGTCGCTCCACCCGTCGCTGCGCAAGAGCATGGAGTTTTTGTACGACGAGTCTTGTCGGTGGGAGAACGGACTGAACGACTTTCTGCCGTCGCCGGCGACCACGGCCGTGTGTCTGCTCACGCTGATGGAAGTCTGAGCGCGGAGCGCGTCGCGTGTGAGCCACAAAGCAAATGAGGTTGCCCTAAGATCATCGAACGTGACACAGACGCCCAAGACTTGAAGCCGCGCGAGAGGACGAGGGAGCGAAACCCCGAACGTGGGCGGGATGCGTGAGGCTCGCACGGGAGAGACAGGCTCGTGGTATGTATGAAATTAAATCGGAAATAGGGAACGCAGTGTGGCCGTGCCTGTTTAAGAGCGTGGAAAGCCCTCGCCTAACGACAGCGGGAAAGCTCAAGAGAAGAGAGAAAGAGCGAGATCCTGTGGCACAGGATCTCGCTCCTTTCATGCAGGCTGAGCATCCCAACGCAAGCGGGTGTCTCACACGGATTTTGAGGTCAGTGCAGTGGTTGAGCCTGTGTCACCATTGCTTGATTGACGCGGCCTGGCCCGTCCGCGCCCATGACGCGCAAATAGGGAAAGTATCCCATAGCGACACTGTCACGGAACACTGTGTAGTCGGCTCATCAAGCCGACACTAGTGGCCGGCGGCGCGCATTGTGAACCAGCGACGCGCTCCTTCATCCATCAGCGCGGAGGCCCAAAATGCCATGTTCGTTTGCCACTAGCGCCTCTTGTCCATATTTCTCCACGCCCACTTGCCATGGTGGTGCCATGCATGAGCTTGGAGTGTAATGGTGTCGTGTCACGGTGTTCCATCGCTGTGTCCACGTCGCAGATCCAGGATCTTTCCCTTGAAGTTGTGAGTTCCCTGACGGGCCAGGCACACACACACACACACACACACACACACACACACACACACACACACACACACACACACACACACACACACACACACAAGCACGCGTACACAGACACGTACTTCTGCCACGGCCATTCCTAGCAGAGCGGGCGGCGCGTTTCGCTGCCGCCGAGACTCGTGCGGTTTAACACCAGTGAGATAGGCAGAGTGCCGGGCCCCACCCATCCCCCGGTTCAGTTCGTGGCAGCACGCGACCCGGCCCCTTTCTTCCTTTCGTGTCCGTGCCACCACCAGCGAATGTCGCTGGTGGTGGTTGCTTGGACGGACGGCGGGCTTGACAACACGCCAGACTGCCATGGCACTGACTATCGGTACCGTACACTCGACTGGAGAGGTCGCAGAGAAGCACGCGTGGTCGTCAGCTGCCTCGCATCTCCTTCCACACCGACACTGCCAGCGGCTGTGCCACAAACAAGGTCACCTGTCGCTCCCTGCTCAGACTCACCAACCGACAAACGCCACAAGCCCGAAGGGAAGAGCCGGCCCCTACAAAAAATGTTGGAAAAAATATCTGTTCGTTCCATTCCGACCTCCGCTCTCGCACAAGAAGTGACTTGTTTCCGTTTTCCCCTCTTTTTCTTGCTTTGGTCCTCTTCTTTGAGTTTTGAGTGAGTCAGTGTGGCGTGGATCGCCAGCTGGACCCCGCATGGGGGAAGGGAAGACCAAGGTCGGTTTCACTGCCTTCACTTTATGGCTCAGGAGAAATCGCGTCGACACGCAGACCCTGTATATATGTTAAACCGGGTGCGACACCCGCTCGATCCGCCTTCCTATAGTTTCCATCTGCACGCTGTGCGGCGCGCACTGTGCGGATCCATACCACGCCGTGAGACGATGGAAGCCAATGGAAGGAAGGACAACCCGAGGCGTTCATCTGAAGTCGGCAGTCGGGTCGGGTCGGCGCGAACGGCGAGTAAAAGAGGGCCGGGTGGGACTCACTGGACGGAAGGCATGCGACGCGGAGGCGAGGTGCTGCATTTCTCTTCCGTTGGGACCCAGGTGGGTCGTCGACTGAAGGGACGCCTTCTGATACCGTAACAGGTCGTACCGAAAGAGACTCGATGGAGCCTCAGGACGCTTCCATTTTTTTGTTTGGTTGTTTTTTGTTCGTTGTTTTTGCGTTTTCTGTTGCCGATAAAAGCGGGAGGAAATAAAGTCACCTGCGCACATGATGCTTCGATCAGCATTTAGGGGTCGGCGGGTGCAAATGCGGTGCGACACCCCCCACAAGCAGCGGCCGAGGTTCTTGAAGAAAGGACGGAAACGGAAACGGGCCAAGCCTGATTTGGACCCGTTTCTAGACCGCGCCAACTAAACCCGTTTACTTTTCTTGCGGAATACAACTCTGAAAACATTGAGTTGGTTTGGGTTTGCAGACCCATGGGTTTATGCCAATATCAAACCCGACCTGCACCTGTATCGTGTAAACTGTGGCGAGAAGCGTCGTGGAGAGTTGCCTGAAAACCCCCCACATAGTCAATCCAAGTCTGTTGGTTCTTTAGCGTTTTTTGCGACAGGCACAAATGCCGACATTTTCGCATCTCCCGCCCGTACATACCGTCCTCGCTCGTGGTTGGCTTCGCTCCGCCGCCGCCCCGCCCGTGGCCCGCATTCCGCAACACTACGCGCCGCCGTCTAGTGTTCTAGTCACAGGGGCCGGAGTCCTCCCATCTTCCCATCAACTCTAGTCGCTCTTCCTCGCCTTCTCTGCTGCGATCGTAGAGACCTCGCGAGTGTCGCAGCCGCCCGCCCAGCAAAACACCGCGACGTCCGCCCCAGTGGATGCAGCGACGGGGAACGCCGCGCCCGACCGCCCGCACTTAGAAACCCGCGCGCAGACCCACAGAGCGCCCACCACCATGGGGAATCGCCTCTCCATGCCGCCCGCGATCGTACAGTACCACTTCCAGCAGCAGCAGCAGCAGCAGCCAGCGCAGCAGTCGCAACAGGCGTCCACCGCGCGCCGACCGAGCGCGTCCGGCGCCACGTGGCTCATGGGCCGCCTCGAGAAGAAGAGCGCGACGACGACGAAGACCACCAACGCGACGCGTCCGCGGCGGCGACGGCTGTCCACGCGCGAGGACAGCGAGCGCACGTTGGCGCGCGCTCACGCGCACTCGGTCTCGGAGGCCACGACGCTGTCCACCTCGATCGGCGAGACGTCGTCGTCGCTCGCATTCGCGCGTGCGTTCTCGGGCGACAGCGACGACGGCACCGTCGGCTCGAGCGGCGACTTCACGCGCCAGCCCGAGGACGAGGACGACGAGGACGACCTCGACGAACAAGAAGACTACAATCACTTTGTCTCGCACCAGGCACCGACCAAGCGCACGATACGCCGCAGCAGTGGCAGCGGCGCGTCCGTGTGGCAGCAGCTCGTGGGGTTTGTCTCTGCGCCGCGCGCGCCGTGCTGCGGCGGCTCGTCGCCGTCTGGCAGTCCCAGTGGTGTGAGCATGAAGAAGCGGCCACGTTGCGATACGGCGACGGCGGTCGCCGAGGTGGAGGAGAAGCACCGGCTCTTCTGGGAGCTTGTGCAGAAGCTGCTGGTGCTCAACGACGTCGTGGCCATGATGCGCGAGCTGCAGGACTACCTTGTGGACCACGTCGGCGCGTCGCAGTGCGCCGTGTTTCTCAAGGACCCGAACCGCAACAGCATGTCGCGTGTCATGCGCGGCCACGAGACTCTTTCCAACATTTCGCAGCAGCGCGGCCTTGTGGGCTACGTGCTCACTACCAAGGCCCCAATGTGCCGTCAGCTCTTCGCGCAGGACCTCCACTACGACGCCGAGGTTGACCTCCCCCAGGAGTCTGTCTTCCAACGACTGATCTGTGTGCCGCTGCTCGAGAACAACAACGTGTATGCCGTCGTGCAGATGACGACCAAGGACGCAACCCGCGGCGCCGAGTGTGACCAGTTGGATATGAAGTTGCTCTCGTGGCTGGGCCCGATCCTCAGCTCCTGCATGCGCAAGTGCATCGAGTTCCACGATGTGCTCCTTTCCGATCGCACTCAGAAGGCGTTGCTTCACATTATCAGCTCGTCCGATACGGAAGATACCGTCCTCAACCTCATCGATGGCGTCATCGCAGGTGCCGGCCATATTACCAAGTCGGAGCGCCTCTCGCTGTTCATGATTGACTGGGAAACGAAGGAGCTGTGGACGCTGTCGTCTTCGTACCACGAAGAAACTATCCGAGTGCCTCTGGAAGGCAGCACACTCGGGTACGCAGCTAGTCACCGAATGACGCTCAACATTGCCGACGCCAAGAACGATCCACGATATATCGCCAATCTCGACCACAAGCGGGGTATCAACACTCGATGTGCGCTGTACGTGCCTGTCGGCGTCGAGAACGGCTTGAGCTTCGACGAGAACAGCCGCCCAATGGCTGTCCTGGAGATCCTGAACAAGGAAGGTAGTGAGTCGTTCTCCATTGACGATGAGTGCGCGTTCGAAGCATTCGCGAGCGAGGTCGCAGTCATTCTGCGCCGCCGAAGCAATGAAATTGAGTACATCAAGCTGCTCGCAGACACGCGAGCTGAGAAGGTGCTCGCGCAGCGTGCCAAGAGCCAGGTGAACTTGCTGGAATGTTTCACTGAATACGTTGCAAATGCCAACGCCAACAACGCCGCGGACCGCTTGCGCCACTCGTTCTTCAAGAATCATTCGCGTGAGTGCATCGTGTGTTCAGACCACAAGCATGGCGGCACTTCGAAATGCACTAGCATTGACAGAGTCGACATTGAAGATCTCCGGGAGGTGGCTGCTCACCAGACTGACAGTCAACACGTCCCCGAGGTGCCGCCACCGCCCATCGCTGTGACGGTCGGGCCGCCTCCGTCAGCTGTGCCGATGTGGGAATTCAACATTTTCGCTGCCGACCCCGACTCACTCCCAGTGATGGTTCGTGATATGTTTCTTGACTTCCGCATCCCCGAGATCCTTCAGTGCGACGAGGTCACTCTACGCAACTTCATCTTCGCGGTTAAGGAGACGTACCACCCCAACCCTTTCCACAACTACCTGCATGCCGTGTCGGTCGTTCATATGACGTACATGATCCTGAAGACCACGGAAGCTGCCAACATGCTCCAACCTCTCGATATCGCAGCTTGTCTGATCGCGGCGTATTGTCACGATGTTGACCACCCTGGCCACACGAACACTTTCGAGATTGTGTCGAAGTCACCCCTGGCTCTGCTGTACAGCGATGACTCTGTCCTCGAGAGACACCACGCCTGCACGACTTTCCGCATCCTATCGAAGGAGAAAAACGCGAACATTTTGCAGAATCTGTCGACATCAGACTACCGCTATTTGCGCAAGATGATCGTGTCGGCAATTCTTGCCACGGATATGGCTCAACACTTCAAGATGTGTGAGTCCATGGAGAAGCTTGTGAACCCCACCCCACACCACAAGTCGGGCACCACGATTGGAGTGAAGCGTGACAGCGCACCGGCTGTGATTGAATCCTGCGGGGGTGCAGTCGTGGACCACAACTCGACGGTGACAGCCGCCGCGCCAACTTCGGATTCGTCGACTACACTGATGGACGTTGTACGCGAAGCTGTTTTCTCCACTGAGCCCGGGACAACGCCCGGAAGCGTGAGTAAGATGCTATCGGCTCGCCTAGCAGCTTGTTCAACGGTCGAAGACTGTACAAGCTCATCACCATACCAGTGCAACTTTAACGGCACGCTCGAAGAACGCACGTTCTTGGTCAAGGCGGTCGTGCATGCGAGCGACCTATGTGGACAGACTTTCCCTAAGCCGATCGCGCTCAAGTGGAGCAACATGATCTCGAGAGAGTTTGCGTTCCAGGCGCTTTTGGAACAGGCCGATAATCTTCCAGTGTCGTTTAAGCAGCTGGACGACCCGTTGCAGATGGTGGAGGGCCAGCACTTCTTCGCGCACAAGATTGTGTTCCCACTCTGGTCACTGATGCACCAAATGTTCCCAGAGCTCGAAATTTGCGTGCAGAACTTGACGGAGAATGTGAACCATTACGACAACGAAATCCAACGTCTCAAACACCACCGACAATGGACGCTCGCCACGTCTGCCACCCATGAAGCTGCTGCGGGAGGAGATGGCAACTTGAGTGACTCATCGAACAGCGGTGACGCTGGGCAGTGGTGTCACAGTGATGACGAAGGCATGGCGGTCCCTGGCCTCGCCCGGTGCACACCAGCGAAGTTCAATTCGTTTCGTGCGATGAAGTCGTTGTCGCGGTCTGTATCCACCAGTGCGATTGGCGATTCCATTTTCGGGAGTGTGGCTATTGAAGCGATTGAGCTTGCGAGATCCCGCTCCGAGTTTCACCGCGCCCGCAGCAGTTCAACAGAATCAAGTGCTGATGAAGAAGACGGCGCGCGCGCGGATGCTGAAGATGAGATTTTCGAGATCCACGACGTGGAAAACCCGAAGTTCCTGTCTGAGGTGTCGTGACTGCAACCTCTTTGAAACAAGACGCAACCAGCTCGGCATCTATGAAAGGCATTCAACTATTTAATTTATTTGATGATGATGTCATCGCCGCCTTTCTCGAAGCCTCAGCTCGCTGAACACCGACGACATTGCCGACTTCGCGAGTCGAAGTCGTTTGCACAGAAGAACCCACCGCACCGCGTGCATTCGTCCCCACGGGAGAAGAATGAGAAGACGCTGTGGCACTCGAGCTCATTGCAGTACCACTCCGGTCGGTCTAGAAAGTCGATGCCTCGCCCCAGTTCGGCTCGAATCAACTCGTCGTCCATGTCATCCACGCGCGGCTCACTCGCGCCTCCGCTCAGCCACCCGACGAGTGACCCCAGCAGCCCCGTGCGGGGCTGTGTACCATCAGCCATAGAAGTAGTAGTATGTATCCCTCCTTGTGTAGCCATAGAATCAGCCTTGAACCCGAGCGCGTGATCCGTTGGCAGACCGCGCGCCGGAGAGTTAATCAACACGAACGAAAGCGATGACGACGCCTCTGATGTGCTCCTGCTGCTGCGTCGGCTGCTCGCGGACGACGGCGCCGAGCCCGCCGAGTCGCTCGCGGCCGCGCTAATCGACTCAGCTGCCAGCTCCACCGTGTCTTCGCCGACTGCAGCGCTCACGTCGTCCTCGTCGCGTCGTCGCTGCCGCTGTCGCCACCGGCGGTACACGTCCGGACACTGGTGGCGCGCGAGGCACGACTCGGCGCCGCGTCCGCAGAACGGGAACTTGCACATTCTGCAGGTCTCGCGGTGGAATGCAAACGCGTCGAACTTGGTGTTGCAGCACAGGCACACCTCGCGCTCGAGCACGAGCCGCGCGGCGGTCGTATCGCGAAACTTCCAGTGGAGCGCCGTCTCGTGCGGCGTGAGTCCCTGCTCGGCACCGCCGCTCCATCGCCCCCCGCGTGCGTTTGGATCGGCGCCACAGCAGAGCAACAGGCGCACGAGATCGGGCTGGTCGCGGAGCACGGCGAAATGGAGCGGCGTGAGCGCCGTGTCGTCGGCGTTGTCGATGTCTGCGCCGCACTGGCGCACCGCAAACCACGCGATAGCCACCTGCCCGTGCCACACGGCAAAGTGGAGAATCTCGTTCGCGAGCACGAGCCAGTGGAGCGCGCTCTCCCGCTGCGCGGTCATGAGCAGCCACAGTGACGAGACCAGCACGCCGTCGCCTGCCGCGATGGCCGCGGCCATCTCGGGCGGCAGCGAGCGGTGTCGCAGGAACGCCCGTGGCGGCGTGCACCCGCCCGCGTCGCCGCTGGGCGCCGCCGTAGCAGACGCCGCGCGCGTGTAGTGGATCCGCGCAATGTGTGTCGTCGTGTCCTCGCCGCGCGCGACGTGCGGGTTGGGCTGGAACGCGAGCGCGCGTAGCACGGCGTGGTACGGGTCGATCTGCCGCACGAGCGGCTTGAAGTCGCGCAGAAAGTCCTCGAAGCTCATGCACATGAGCGGCGCCTCGAGCAGCTTGAGCACCGCGAGCCCCATGCGCAGGAAAATGTCCTGCACGCCCACGAAGAACAGGTCGAAGATCGCACACGCGAGGTCGGGCTTGGTCGAGAGCGAGAACTGCCAAAGAGGGTCTCGGTGAGTCACGGTGAAAGAGGAGAGAGGGAGCCAAAAGGAACAACGTACCAGCGTGGTGAACCACTCGATGCCGTACATCGGGATCGCGAAGCCCTGCGCGTGCATATGCGCGTGGAGATCGGGCAGCTCACGCTGGAGCATGCGCTCAAAGTGGACGAGGTAGTCGTCCAGGAACGTCGAGCTGTGGTGGTAGATGCGCGCGAGCTGCCGCTTACGCAGCAGGTAGAGGAACAGCGCGTACGCATCGGCCTCGTCCAGGCCCTCGACGAGGAACAGCGCCGCGATGAAGTTCATGCCCTGGCAGTAGCCGTCCTCGGCCTCGGCGACGGCGTTGAGCACGCGGAAGAGCGCGCGCTGCTGCGCGTCCACGTCGCGCGCGCGCTTGGGCAGCTGGCTGCGCTCAAAGATGCTGAACGTGCGCGTCACGTCGCGCTGGATCATGCTCGAGCGCTCGTAGTCGCCGCGGCAGATGAGGTAGTACACTTCCTTGTGGCGCGCCATGAACGGGCGCGGGAGCAGGTCCATCGTCGTCCAGTCGATGCCGTCCGTGAGCGACAGCAGCAGCGCGCGCTCGTCCTCCTGGTCCACAAAGTTGTACTGACGAACAATGTTGCGCCAGAAGACCTGGCGCTTGCGGCGCTCCGGGCGCTCGCTGGTTATTGTTGCGCCGACGCCAACCGCGTCGTCCCAGCGGCGCGGCGGCAGCGAGAGCGAGTCGCCCAGCGAGCGCGGCGGCGACGCCAGGGCCGACGCCAGCGACGGGGACGACTCGCCGCGCGTGCGCCAGCTCTTGTCGTCGCGGTCGTCGTCGTCGTCGTCTTGGTCGTGGTCGAGAGCCGTCTTCTCTGGCTCGTCGGTGACCACCGGCAGCGACAGAGCTGTGTGGTTATTCGTGCTCGCGCGCGATGCGCGCCGCTCGACGTCGCCCGTGCTGCTGCGGCGCCGCTGGCGCGCCATCTCGACGCGCGCGCTGCTCTCGCTCTCGGTCGTCGGCGCCATTTTCCCCCACACTGGGGGGAGGTCCGTGGGCGCCGAAACGAATCTTAGGCGGAGAGCTCTTTTTCCTTTCTCCCCGCCTTCCCCCACGTCGCTGTCACAGACAGAGCGCTGGGAAAAGGAGGGAGGGGAACGGGGCGCAGTCAGTCAGCTGAGGCTGCGCGTCGCTGCCGACGCACGCGCGAAGTGAGCGCTGCGCACGATCGCAGCTCTGGGTCCGCCGTCCAGCGTTTCAGAACTCTACTTGCCTCCAATGGCCGCGCGCCGACTCGCCGTGCGTCAGCCGAGCCGCTTACTGGAGCGGTCTCTCCTTGTGGGTCCGTGTACGTACAGTGCGCTCGCTGGACGCTGGACGCCGGACGCCGCCACGTGCGCGCATACACTGGGGGAGCGGAAGCCGGCGGATTCCCCACAATGCGCATCCACAGTCACATATACTGACTGAGAGAGGGGTGCCGTTTCATAGTGCACACAGAAAACATCGGTTACGCTCGGAGCGTAACCGGCGCTTCTGTGTGCAAATAGAAAGCGGGGTTACGGTATCTATTTCAACCAATCAAGTGCAAGGAATTCACACCCGACAACTTGAAGGACCCACTAGATGGTCTACTCACACATGTAGAACGTGTGATGGGTCTGGGTATCGGGGTCCGCGCGTCCCACACCGCCAAGACGCGAGAAGCTACGGTGCGTCGGCCGTGGCCGGGGATACTGGGATTGACGTCGCGAACATGAGCACGGCCCAGCCCGCAGCGACCACGTCACAGGGCCGCGAGCCGTCCCCCGTCGCTGCTGGCAGTGGCACTGCCGCTGCCGCTGCCGCTGGCGCTGCCACGAGCGTGGCGGGCGTGCCAGCGTCGCCGTCGCTCGCGCCCAGCGCCGCGGCGTTCCAGGCGTCGCCCGCGCCGGGCGTCGTGGCCGCGCGCAGCAGCAAGCCGCACGTCGTGCGCATCGAGGTGCTGGGCGACGACAAAGTGGGCAAGACCTCGCTCATCTGCGCGCTCGTGTCGCGCCACTTCAGCGAGCGCGTGCCGGCCGTGCTGCTCAACGTGCAGATCCCCGCCGAGGAGAACAACGAGAACGTCATCATCTCCATCACCGACACCTCGTGTGCGTGCGTGTGCTCTCGGGCGCTTTATACGTAAACAATGATGGAACTAACGAACGCTGAGCGCACATGTGACAGCGCGCGTGTCGGATCTCGTGCGCGTGGCGAACGCGACCAAGCGCAGCGACGCGATCCTGCTGGTCTACGACCTCACGCGGCCCGAGACGATCCAGCGCCTGCGCCGCTGGCTCGACCTCATCGCGCGCCACAAGGAGGTGCCCGTCGTGCTCGTGGGCAACAAGGACGACATCAAGACCGTCGTGACCTCCAACACCATGATGGACGGGCTCCACTCGAACCAGATCCGGCAGCTCACCAACACGTACCAGGTGCGGGTCGCTTCGCGCGGGCCTTTGCTCGACTCGCTGTTTTGCGATGACGTTGCTGACTGTGGAGTTCTATGTGATATGTGATGAACAGTTTGCGGTGGACGGAGGCGACTGCTCGGCGCGCAATTTTGCGCAGGTCGCGCGCGCGTTCTACTACGCGCAGAAGGCCGTGCTGTACCCCGTGGAGCCGCTCTACAACGGCAAGAAGCGCGTACGTGGAGTGGAATCATGCTGTGGTTTCAGTGACCATTCATTAGTTACTGACGTTGAGCTATTCCCGACTGCCACTCAGGTGCTCGAGCCCAAGTGCGTCAAGGCCATCAAGCGCACGTTCCGGCTCTTCGACCGCGACCGCGACGGCCTGCTGAGCCGCGACGAGCTGAACGACTACCAGCAGGACTGCTTCGGCATGCGGCTGCTGCCGACCGAGATGGACACGATGATGGAGTTTTTGCAGTCCACAATCCCTGAGGGTGTCAAGGAAGACGGCAGCGCCGTGCGCTTCCACGGGTTCATGTACCTCTGGCAGCTCTTTATCGACCGCAAGCGCCCCGAGTCCTGCTGGCAGGTGCTGCGCAGCCTCGGGTACAACAATGAACTGGCACTTGAGATCCCGCCCGAGCGGATCGCGCTGCCGCCGCACGAAGATGACCAGTCGGCGCAGCTCACGAAGGAGGCGTTCGACTTTTTAGACGCGCTACTGCGGCAGTTTGACGGCGACAAGGACGGCAACCTCACCGAGGACGAGATCGACGAGATCTTTTCGATCTGCGAGGACGAGGACGCGCCTTGGCGGAATTGCTCGGCCATCGCGACGCCGATCTTGTTTGCGACGACGCTCGTGGCCGACAAGCTCGTGCTCTCGCGGGCCGCGTGGCTCGCGCTCTGGAGTTTCGTCGCGCAGGAGAACCCGGAGAAGCTGCTCGAGACTTTTTTCTGCCTGGGCTTCAACGACAAGCTCCACCCTGCGCTCGAGTTCACCAAGTGCGTGAATATTAGATTGTTGTGTGAGTGCCTCGCAGCACTTTTGTCTGACCGTTTGAACTGTGTGCACCCAGGAGCCGAAGCACCACTCGCCAGGCGAGTCTCATCGAGCGCAACGTTGTCACGTGCTATCTCTACGCTGGCTCGCGTGCGCTCAAGACGCGCTTTGCGAACGCGCTCGTGGGTCGCAAGAGCGTCACGACGGCGACTGACACCGGCGCGCTCACAGCCAACGAGCTGGACGAGCTCGAGCCCGAGCTGCTGCGCGCTGTGAACGCCGTGACCGTCAAAGACGTGACCAGCTACTTGCTGCTGACCGAGGAGCTCACGGACAACGAGGTGGACAAGCGCGCAGATGTGGTGTGTTTGCTGTTCAACCCGCTCGAGAGCGAGTCGCTGGACGCGGTCAAGGCCGTGGACGCCAAGCTCTCGAGCGCCGTGCCGCGCGTGTTTGTGGGCGTCCTGCCCGACGACGTCGCGCGCATGTCGCCAGAGTGGGAAGAGGCCGCGCGCGCCGCCAAGGCCGGCGGCAACGTGCAGCTCATTGAAGACGACAAGTCGACGCTCGAAGCGTTCGAGCGCCTCGTGCGCACGGCCACGCGACCGTACGTCTCTGGATTCTTTTCATGGTGTGAGCGTCCTGTTCCCTAACACGCGTATGCGCTCTTTCTCTCCTGTCCACTTTTCCAGGCCAAACGCGCGCTCGCGGCGCTCCCACACGGGCGGGCTGTCGCTCGGCATGTCGGGCATGTGCCTCACATTTGCTGTGGTCGTCGGCATGTTCGCCATGAGCCTCCAGAAGAACCCGGAGCTGGTGAGCAAGAGCCTCGCCGTGCTGCGCGGCGCCTCGCTCAAGGCCGTGCTCGCGTGAAAGAGACCTCGCGCCTAATGCCACCCGTGTCGTTGCTGTATTCTTGTGTGGTGTGCCTCTCTCCGCGCGAGCGGTTGATGTTGAAGTTTTGTCGTTTGAGACAGGAGTTCTTTGTTGACGCCGAGCGCGCCATCACCGCGAGTGCATCATCATCCGAGAACCGACCGGGCGAAAAGGAGAGAAAAACGGCCCATCGAAATACGCCAAACTGGTGACCTCTCCCTCCGTTTGCGGCCGCGATCGACGGAGAGCGTAAGCAGTCTGACCAGCCGGTCGGGCGGGTTCTTGCGTCTCGGCTCGTGGCAAAACGATCGACCGTGGCCGTCTGGCTGTGAGGTAACGAAACCAGCCCCATCGGAGACCACCATTCCCCCGTTTGGGTGGAGTTTATTTTCAACGCGATGACGGTTGACGGTCCGCCCTTGATTGCGCGCGTCTTGTCGCACGTGGCAGCCACAACAGGCGACGGTGATGGTGGCAAATGATTAGCCCGACTGATCCGGGCGCCGTCCTCGTCCGGCACAACGCAATCCGAACAAGGCCCCGGGCCAATCAGCAGCAACCATTGCTGCCCCCTGCTGCCTTTCTTACCGAAAACACAGCGCCACGCAAAATCAGATCGGCGCCCACCACCACGGTCTCCGCTAAATAGACACCATTCGTGGAAGCTCCAGGGCGGACTGAAACGACGCGACGCGCATTGGGCTCACTGAACGCCCGCTCGTCCTCTCTCTCTCTCGCTCTCTGGCCCCTCCAAGCGCAAGCGCTGAGCGGCTCCTCCTCCACGGCCACAGAACAGCATTTTCCTCCCGTCCGTCATCCGTCACCATCCCGCCACCGACCGACCTCGCCGTCCTGTCGACGAACCGATGATTGAAGTGCCGTCCGGGGTCACGGGGCCGCCGCGGCGCCGCGTGCGCCTGGCTGCTCCACCGGCGCCCGCCACGGCAACGGACCCAGCACCCAGTGCCAGCCAGAGCGGCAGCCTCTCGATCGGCGCGCGCGGCGCGTTCCTGCTCGCGATGGCGTTCGTGACGTTCGAGGCGTTCGCGCTCTGCGTGCTACTCGAGCTCGCGCGGCTCTTCCCGTCGGCGGCGCAGACGTGGCTGCCGCGCCACGCGGCCGCGTCGCTGCTCGACGCCGACGAGACGCTCGTCTCGGCCTGCATGGTCGTGCTGCTGCTGGCCGTGCCCGTGACCAGCGTCGCGGCGCTCGCGCCCGGCGCCTCGACCGTCGTTGCGCACTCGCCGACCACTACCAACACGGCCCCCAAGCCCGCCAGGCCGAGCCGCAAGACGCCGCAGCGCGACCCGCTCTTCCGCGTGTTCCAGCTCGTGGCGTGGACGCTGTACGCGGCGTTCCTGGGCGGCTGGGCGAGCTGCCCGCGCGCGCGCTGGTCGCTGTGCGCGCTCGAGTTCCGCTCGACCATGGCCACGCTCGCGTTCCTGGCCGAGAGCCTCGTGGTCTCGTCCGTGCTCGCGCTCGAGCGCCACCGCACGCCGCCGTCGCGGCTCGTGGTCTTCGCCAACAACCTCAACAACATGCTGCTGGTCGTGGGCGCGCTGCTGCTCGCCGTGGGCGCCGAGGCCGCGCGCCACAGCGACGAGGAGACGCGCGAGCACGCGCGCGCGCTCGGCCAGCACTCGCTCAGCGCCGGCGTCAACTCGGCGGCGCTCGTGGTCGCGGCCGTGTTCAACACGTACGGGCTCAGCGGCGGCCACCTCGCGCCCAAGCGCGGCTGGAAGTTCTTCCAGCCGTTCGCCGGCGGCGCGCGCTTCATGCTGTGCCAGGCCGTGTCCTGGACGTGCTTCGCCGTCGGGCTCTTCCTCCAGGGGCTCTACGTGCTCTCGCTCGTGATCGTCGAGCTCGAGCTGTTCGTGGGCGCCGTGGCGCTCGCCGGCTCGCTGTTCGTCGTGGCCGAGGTCGTCATGGTCGTCTCGCTGCTCGTGTTCAAGGCTGACAGTGATCGCACTTCTGATACTGCTTCCTGCTCGTCCGAGCCCACCGCCCCCACGGTCTGGCAGCAGCGGCTCCGCGCGTTCACGGACGACTGCCTCGGCGCCGTGTTCGTGGGCGTGATGGCCAACACGCAGTGGATCCCGTCGGCGCTCTTCTCGGTGCTCTTCGCGCTCACGACGCGCCTCGGCGCGCTCGAGATCGTGCTCTACTCGCTGTTCGTGACGCTGCTCTCGTTCATCTTCGTGGCCTCGCGCGCGGTCGCGGTCCACTGGTACAACCAGGACTCGGCCTACGGCGCGCGCGCCGACGTCAGCGAGTTCCGCGTCAAGTACCTCGCGCCGCAGCTCGCGGCCATGGCGCTGCCGCTCGCGGCCACGCACGCGCACTACACGCGCGGCCACGAGGCGGCGCTGCCGCTGGCGCTGCTCTCGGCCGCGTTCTACGCGTACGTGGCCACGTACCGCGGGCAGCCGCAGGTCACGGGCGCGCGCACGCGCGCGAGCTGGCAGCGCGGCCACAGCGCCGTGATGGAGACCGTGGTGCGGTACTTCCAGGGCAAGATCCTGCGCGACGCGCCGCTGGACCCGGCGCAGCACTACATCCTGGGCTTCCACCCGCACGGCATCATGTCCACGTCCGTGCTCTGGCTCCAGTTCTCGCAGCAGTGGCGCGCGCTCTTCCCGGGCGTCCACGCGGCCATCCTCACGGCCAGCGTGCTCCACCAGATCCCGCTCGCACGCGACGTGCTCCAGTTCTTCGGCGGCCGCGAGGTCACGCGCCAGGCGTTCACGCGCGCGCTCGAGAGCAAAGAGAGCGTGCTGCTCGTGCCCGGCGGCCAGGCCGAGATGCTCGAGCAGCGCTCGGGCCAGAAGCAGGTGCGCGTGTACACCAAGCACCTGGGCTTTCTGCGGCTCGCGCTCGAGCACGGCACGCCGCTCGTGCCGGTGCTGAGCTTCAAGGAAGGGGAGACCATGGACAACATCCAGGCGCCGGCCATGCAGCGCTGGTTCGTCAAGCGGGTCGCGTTCCCGCTGCCTTTCTTCCCGTACGGCCGCTTCGGGCTGCCCGTGCCGCGCAACACGCCCATCTGCATCGCCGTCGGCGCGCCGATCCACGTGCCGCACACGCCCCACCCGACCAAGGAGGACGTCGAGCGCGTCCACGCGCAGTACTTTGGCCAGCTGCAAACGCTCTTCGACAAGTACAAGGACGAGGCCGGCTGCCGCGACTACTCGCTCGTGCTCGTGTAGGCGCGTGCTCTCCAGAAACTCACACACAAAACGAAAAAGAGGACGTCGCGGGGCCTTCCATCGCGCCACGGCCTTCCACGTCCTCATCGCCAGATCCGCTCGCTTCTAGCTGCACAACCTATTTTTTTTTCCCCCCATATACCTTGCTTGGAAACCTTTTTTGTCTTGTCTTCGCTCTCTCCTGTGTCACGGCGCTTGGAAGACCGATGCGAGCTGCTGGAAGCGCTCGCGGCGCTGCGTCGGCTGCGGGTGCGCGGCCCACGCGGCCTCGACGGTCGCACGTACCGTGGCCACGTCGCGGGGTACAGCACGCGCGTACTTGTCGGCGTACGCGGCCCAGAGGTCGGGCGCGACGAGCGCCGTGAACGCCAGCAGCAGCTGCGCGCGCCACGCCGCGAGCGCGCGCGTCCAGCTCTGGAGAAGCGCGGCGTCCGCGGGCGCCTCGCTGAGCTGCGCCGACACGTCCTGGACGCGCTCGTACGCTGCCGCGAACGCTGGGTCGCAGCACACCGTGTGGTAGAACGCCATGTCGAAGGGCGGCAGCGAGTGGTTCCAGGCGTCGAGCTGCCGCGCGAGCGCCGGCGCCACGGCCGCGAGCTCCGCGGCGTCCTCGCCGCCGGGCGTCGCGGCGTGCTTGGCGCTCGACGCGCTGATTTGCTGCGCCCCGAGCGACGGGATCCCGAGCTTTTGCGCGGCGGCGACACAGTCGGCCTTGTGCGGCGGGATGAGCTCGAGCGCGGACTTCCCCAGCGCGTTGGTGGTCGTGAGGTTCACCTGCTTGCTGGCGAGGAACGCGTCGAGCACGTCGAGCGAGAGCGAGTAGTTCTCGCACGCGTAGTGGAACGGCGTGTGGCCGATCTAGACGAGGATACAAGAGGCGGACGACTGGTCGTGAGAGCAGATGATGCCACGGATAAAAAAGCACACGCGAGCGTGAACGTACGTTGTTGGGCAGGTTCGGGTCGGCCTTGTGCTGCAGCATGGCGCGCACGAGCGGCGCCGAGAGCGCCGAGTGCTGGCAGAGGCCGTGGAACGGCGTCGACTGGAACTGCATGCACACGGAGAGGGGGGGGGAGTCACGAATGTGAGGATAGACGGAAAGTGCAGTGAGAAGAGAGAGAGAGAGCCCGAGAAGGGTACGTACGCGGTTCTGGACGTTCGGGTTCGCTTTGGCCGCCAGCAACACCACGAGCAGCTCGGGCGTCAGCGCCACGTTCTCGGTGAGGTAGTGCAGCGGCGCGTTGCCGTCCTAGTCAATCCCACATCCATTCGAAACGAAAAAAAAAAAAAAACCATCAGCGTCTACAAACGAAACGTGTCCTGGACGAGCGAAACTAGCGTACCGCGTCGACGGCGTTGAGGAGCGCGGCGCCGCCCGCGCGCACGAGCGGCGTCAGCGCCGCGGCCGCCACGGCCTCGTTCTCGCACAGCAAGTGGAGCGCCGTCTTGGTCGAGTCCTGTCGAGCACACACAACAACAATAGCGACGACCGTGAGTGCCACCTTCTCTACCGGATTGTTGGGCGCTCGTACGCTCGTGGCGCGCGCGGCGTCGGCGCCGCCCGCAAGCAGCGCCTCCAGGCTGCGCGCGTGCGCGTCCGCGTGCTTGTTCTTGCTCAGCAAGTGGAGCGCCGTCCACCCGTTCTATCCGCAACACAGCAGCAATGAACACACAGTCAGCAACCTGCTCTTCTTTCGTTCTCTCTCTCTCTCTCTCTCCGGATCAAAATCCGAAGACCGCCTGTAGAAACCACACCACGAGCCACGCACCTCATCCACGGCGGTGGCGTCGACGCCGCGCGCCGCCAGCAGCGCGCGGATCGCGCCGGCGCGCGCGTCGTCGCTCGCCGCGCGGTTCTCGCAGGCAAAGTGGAGCGGCGTCCACCCGTCGAGCGCGAGCTCCGCCGCCGGGGAGGCCCCCGCGAGCGCGGCCAGCGCGCGCTGCAGCCGCGCGGCGTCGCAGGCGCCCTGCACTTCGTCCCACACGGCCTTGCTCGCGTTCGCGGCGCTCATTCGTTGTGGGGGCTTCTGGGCAAACCCGTAGCTTTCTGACTTGAAGCTCACGAACAGCTACGGGGATCGGCTGAATTCGTGTATACACCCCATGCGAGTGACTATACTGTAGGCAAGTCTAAAGAGCGTCGAAAACGAATTGACGAAATCCAAAATCTAATTCCAAGACAACACAGCCCTCCATCTTCGCTTCGCAGTTCTCTCTCTCTCTCTCCCTCTCGCTCGCTGCGATTGCAAGAGGCACACGGAGGATGTTGCTCGTCCGGCGCCGGCGTAGGGCGGCTTCATCGGCGCCGGCTGAGGAAGAACGAGGCGCCGGCGATCGCGGCGGCGGCGGCGGCGTAGTAGACCATGCCCAGCACGTTCTCGTTCCGGTGGGCGGCGCGCGCGACGCTGCGCATGCCCGCGCGCGCCACGCGGTGGAGCACGATGAGGCGGACGTACTTGTTGCCCCACATGCGCGCGCGCTTGACCGCATCCTTCAAATCCGCGTCCGTGAACAGCAGCACCTGAGTATCCACCAAAACATCCAAACGGTCAGAACAGAATCAGTACTCGAGGCAACACAAACAGTAAATCGTACGTGGTCGCCGTCATCGTCGACATAGTGGAGCTTGCGGATCGTGTAGTCGCCCAAGCGGTTCTGCACGTCCGTGAGGAGCTCCTTGAGCGACTCGGCCGAGCTCGTAAAGCGGTGGTTCGCGCCGTTCCAGTCCGCGAGCTTGAACACAAACACGTCCGGGCGGCGCTCGGTCTCGTCGGGCGCCTCAGGCGACGACGGATCGGCGGCGGTCGGATCGGGATCGTTCTCAGGCGCGTTCGAGTCCTCGCGGCTGTGGGACCAGCTCAGTCGCCGCTCGGCCGACGACGACATCTCGCTGCCGCTTCGCTCCAGCGCCGAGTGGTCTCCATCCTCTTCTTCCTCGTTCTCGTCGTCTGCGTCGTCGTCGTCCCCAGTGGCTCCCCCAGCGTCACTCTCGGTCGGCTCGGCTATAAAGCTCTTGCGCAGCTCGTTCCAGAGCGGCTGCACGCTCTCGGTCTTGGGCAGCTGGAGCATCCCCATTTGCTGGACGATTGCACACGTCGCCTGGAGCACGTCCACCAACCCGACGAGCTTGCCGTCCTCGTCAAACACGGGCACGTGGAGGAACTTGCCGTGGTGCATCGAATGGAGCGTCTCGAGAATCGTCGTGTTGAGCCGCGCGGAAAACGGGTTCGGCGTCATCACGCGCGAGAGCACGCACTCGGTCGGGTCCAGCTCCGCGGCGACCACGCGGCGCATGAGATCCTTCGACGTGAAGATGCCGACCATTTTGTCCTCGTCATCGCACACCATGACCGCGCTCGTGTTCTTCGAGAGCATGAGGATCGCCGCATCCAGCGCCGTCGACGTCGGGTGGAGCACGGGCACCGGCGAGCGGTCGAGCAGGATCGCCTTTAGCGTCGGCAAGAAGAGCTATGGTACACATCCAACCCGTTAGGTCTCCTCCATTTCGATATATGAATGAATGTCAAGCAGCGAGAATGCACCTTCTCTCGGAGCTTTTCAAAAAGGTTCTCGCGCGCGCTCGTCGGTAAATGTCGTTGAAGCTGCATCATCAGCACGGTCGTGAGATCACATCCATCGCCACACGCCATGTAGCATCATTCACTTGAGAAGCCGACCCTACCTTCTTCACCGCTTCCTCTAGGTTCTTCGAGTGGGCATTGTACTCGTGCTCGATCTTCGTGATCGCCTCGTATAGACACTTGGCAATGTCCAGGATGCCGACCACTACCCACCCAAACAATCCGTGTGAGCCCGCAACATATCCACTCCCATGGTGTTTCATCCCACTCGCACCTTTGTCGTTGTCGGCCACGGGCAAGTGGCGGAACTGGCCCGACACCATCTTCTTGAGCGCGTCGATCGCGCTCGCATGGGATGCGACGCAGTGCGGATTCGGCGTCATCACATCGGCGACGCTCGTGCTCTTCGGGTTGCGGCCCAGTGCGACGACTTTAAATGCAATGTCCTGTATCCATGCACCATCCATCAGTCTTTGCTTCCCCTCACATGCAGGACAGAACACCGCGTACCCGATCAGTGAGAATGCCTGTGAGCAGGCCGTTCCGGTCCACGAGCAGCGTCGCGTCCGCCTTCTTCTCGACCATTGTGCGCACGCACTGCATGACCGAGATGCGGTCGCTCTGCAGCAATGCCGGCGCCGGACGCAGCCGCTTGACTGTTCGCTCGCCCAAGCGCGTCGCCCTCTTAGCTGACGACGACGACGACGAGGACGGTGTCGACGCCGCCGACGAGGACGTGCCAGTCGACGCGCGCGCGCGGCGCGTACTCCTGCCGCCACTCCCGCTGCCCGTGCTGCTCTGGCGGCGCATGCTCGACGCCGTCGGCAGCGGCGGCGGCGCGATTTCTTCGTCCGTGATCTCCACGACGAGCTCCGCGCGCGCCGACGGCGTCGCCGTAGTCGCACTGTCCGCCGGTGGTGGTGGCTGCTGCTGTTGCTGTAGCTGCTGTTGTTGCTGCTGCTGCTCGCGCGCGGCGCGCTGCTTGGCCGCCGCCTTCTTCGTGGAATACACGAGATGCGTGGCGTTCTTCTTCATGTGCTGGGATCGTTGGCTTCGTAGCTCTTCGGGTGTTGGTTAGTTAGGTTAATTGGTTCGTGGGTGTTGTTGGCTCTTGGGTGCTGTTGGCCGTTGGCCGTTGGCTTCGTTGGCTTCGTTAGTTTGTTGGGAGCGCCTTCGCCTCCGGGAGAGGGAACACGTCGGGCGCGGGCGGAAAGCGAGAGGAGCGTACAATCCACGCCCTCGGGTTCGTCTTCCGCGCGCCGTCGGCTGCTGCTGCTGCTCCCTCCTCACGCGGGCGAGCGGGTGCCGGTCACGTCACGATGGAGGTGAAGACACAGAGAGCGAAGGCCCTTGGGAAAAATGGCTTCTTACAGCGCTGGAGCAGTTCTAAGAATGTCGGGAAGTGAGCGGGCACGCGTCTCTCCAGGTGGGAACGCACACACACAACAAAAATTCGTTCTTGCTGTGAGTTTTGTTCTCCACGACCTACTTACTGAAGTGAGTTGGTGGCTTCCCTACCCCTTTGCAACCTTTCATGGTACAGTTTGCCCTGTTGGCGGGAACTGACAGGGAGAGGAACAGTATTTTACGGGAGAAGAAACAATCCGCGTCATGCTCGTGGGCACGTTGCTGTCATAGCGTTTGCTGTTTTCTTCGCAAGCATTCTGTTCCACAGCAAAATCTGGATTGTGTGTTTGGAAAAATACATTTCGCGGATTGTTCTTGTGATCCGCGGCTCACATCTGTCCGCATCTCAACAACATTGGGCCGGTGCACACGTGACGAGGAGGATGGGCGCAACCTTGACAGGTTTTTGGCCCGCATGGACTTCCGCGTGGGAGATGCTCGCTTGTTGGTGTCGTCGTTTGACAATGCCCGCTGATTGGCAGGCCCCACGTGGATGCGGCTGTACTGTAGCCGTTGAATGGATAGAGCACGTCGGCCCGCTGAATGGGAGTCCCAACGATGGGTTCAAATGGACACCATCTCGACTCTGGTGCGAAGTTTGGCGGCCCGCGCGATCTTGGAGGGATGCCAACTTGACGGACCGTCGATGACGGTGCCCAAAAAATCCAGTTTGCGCATTCATTCCCTGGACGTTCGGGATATTATCCAATCGCAAATATCCAAATGGCATGTAAATTTCAGCAACTGCCTGACAAGAGTGCGTCTCTTCACGCCAGCAACGACCATGTTGAAGAAGCGTTCGAGGGCTCGTTCTTCAACGCTAGAACAGTAAAGCTGCGTTGCACAGAGGCCATGGCGTCGACGCCGTTTCCGGTTGAGGATGACGCCATGGGATGCTGCTATAGAATGATCCCCGCCTCGATCACTCACACACGAAAGCCACTGGTGCTCCACTTCCGTAAACTACCTTGGTAAGTTACATTTTTATGTGTTTCGTAATTTTCGTCGCACTCAGATCTGGGTTTCTTCGAGTTCACCCCATCCGTCACCAGTCTCAGATCGATATCAGCGTGCTTCGACAGCAACATGGTGTTCGAGGTGCCACCGGACGCTGCGCAAGGCAATGTACGCGTGCTTCCGCACGGGGAGGTCGCCGCCCTAGACGCGCGCGTACACTCGCCCATGGAGGTGGTCGCAGTGGCGTCGCTTTTGGCCAAAGTGCCCAAGTTTCCGCTCGACATGATCGACAACGTGCTGCTGCTGGCCGACTTCCTCGTGACGTTCGAGGCCTCGACCGACGAGCTCCACCGAGGCCACGCCGACATGGACGACGTGTACTGCGAGCTGCACGTGCCTCGCGCTGAGGAGCTGGCACTGCCGTGCGGTGTCGCGCTCGTGCCACGCTGCCTGGAGCTGAGTGTCGAGTGCGCGTCGCACGACCAAGGCTGGGCGAGTCTGGACAACCAGCACGACGGCACGTACAACGAGTCGTTCACGTGGAGCGAACTTGCGCTCGTCAAGCAAGAAGGCGACGACGGCGAGGCGCCGGCGCTGCCACGGCAGCTGGTCACCACCAACGTGCGCGCGCGGCGCGAGTTCCGCCACCACCTCAAGCGGTTCGTGGACCCGGCGGGCTTTGTTGGGCACGTCGCGCCGGGCGACACGGTGCAGCTGATCCTGCGCTCGCAGTACCCCGGGTGGAGCAACACGGCCAACTTTGCGCGGCTGCGCGCGCGGTTCCAGCTCGCCGTGAGCGAGGACGCGCAGCTGCTGACCATGAAGCAGCTCCAAGACATGGCGGAAATGCAGCGGCAGCACCACGCGGCGCGGGTGGGCAGCGGCACGTCGGCCACGTGGGCGCGGAGCAACTGCTGCGTCCACTGATGAGGTGTCTGTCAGGTAGTGGTGGCTTATCTATTGTCTATCGCAGCCACGGCGAATGAAAATACACGCACTACCGCGCCTCTTTTGCGAACGCTCACTGTCGTTCACAGCGAAGGCTGGTCATGTTCCCGTGGTGGTGGACGCAGTGGGTGGTGCTGGACGCATACGAGTTCCCTCCGGACGCGACGCCCGGCAACGTGCGCGCCGTGGAGCTGGACGAGATACGCGCGCTGGACGACAAGAGCTATTCGCTGGACCACGTTGTCGCGGTCGCGTGCGTGTTGGTGCGAGTGCCCAATCTCCCTCTCTGTGCAATCGAGCGCGTGCTAGTGTTTGCGGATCTTCTGGCCACATTTGGTGTGTCAACCTCCGAGAAGCGGCCCAACAAGGACAACATGGACGACGTGTATCTGGAGCTGCGCCTCCCCTGCCTTCGAGAGCTCCCGCTGCCGCCCGGCGTGTCGATTGAGCCCACGTGTGTGGAGCTTGTGGTCGCCTGCTCCTCTCGTGAAGAAGGAAGCCTCGGAATTGAAGACGACGTGGGGACTGAAGACATCAACAGCACGTCGCACACGTGGATAGAGGTCGCCGTGGTGAAGCACGAAGACGACAATCCTCCCGAAGAGGCGGTGCCTCGCGTCGTGGCGACTCGGAACGCACGCGGCGACAGCGCTGTGCGCTACCACGCCAAGCGGTTTCTCGACCCGCGCGGGCTCGTCCAGCACATCACACTGGGCGACACGATCCAGCTGATCTTACGGTCGCAGCCCCGCGGGTGGGACCAACTGGGCCAGCTTCGCGCGCATGTGCGTGCGCCTCAAACTAAGCGTCTGCGAGGCGGCTCCACTGTGACGTCACCGCGGTGGCGTCTGAGCACCATAGCAAGAAGCCCCATCGTCGCCCCTTCGGCCATCTAGAGAGCAACGCTAAGTAATTAATTTTATTTAGCTCTGAGGAAGAAGTCTTGCCACTTGACTCGCGTCGTCATACGTGAGCCATCTCTAGCTTGCTGGGGATGACCTCACGCGGCGTGTGCATCGACTTGAAGCTGATCTGCGGCAGTCCAAGGCCGACACCGGTGGACTCGCGTGCCAGCGTGTACATGGCGAGCCCCACAAGCATCGTCAGCGAGGCCGCGCAGGTGGTCGCCCCGATCGTCTCGTCCAGCGCGTGGCGAGCCAGCAGCATCAAGTACGCGCCCGAGCAGAGCATCGAGAGGTTGTAGAGCGGCGACTCGGTGGCCTCCACCAGCACGAACACGGCCGTGTAGAACGCAAACATGCACAGCGCGTAGCCCACGAAGAGCAGCACGACCTGCGTGGTCCAGTCGATCGCGAGGATCTGGCTGCGCTCCACGAAGGTGGCCGTCACACTGCTCAAGAGTGCGCTCCACGCGGCGACGCGCCCGAGGAAGTCGAGCACAGCGTCGACGCCGCGCTGCCGCATGCACCACTGGTTGATCACGGTCGAGCCGGCGTAGAGCATCGCGGCTAGCACCGCGAGGCTCCACCCATAAACTTCGTTCTGGGAGCCGAGTGCGAGCGCACTCTGGCGGTCGTAGCACGCGAAGAGCAGCACCACGCCGCCCGCAAGCGTCACGAGGCAGCCGATGCAGTGCGGCCACTTGTACGACGCACGGAACGCGCACACGCTCAGCGTGAACACGAAGGGTACGGCGAGGTTGAGCGCGAGCCCGGTCGTCGCGAACGTCGTGTACTGGAGTGCCGAGGCCGCGCACACGTTGGCCTGCAGGTCGATCATCGCCAGTACGGGATAGACCCACCATTTGATCGCGGCGCGTTTGCTTTCAAGCGACAGCGCTTGAGGTCGGGGCGAAGTGAGGCGATAGCAGATCAAGTACACGGGCGCGAGCAACGCGTAGAAGCAGGCGTTGAGTAGCACGGGCGTGTTGACGCCGCGGTACACGAGTCGCTTGGCCATGACGAGCGCGAGCAGGCTAAAGAGCGCGACCACTTGGCCGCACAGCACGTTCTTGGTCGCGCTTAGGCACGTTGACGCTGTCACCATCGTTGCTGCTGCCGTCGTCGCTGCTTTTCCAAACTGTGAGGCAGGGGAGCCACCAAAAGTATCGGTCGCGATGGCCCCGGCAGCACGCGGATCCGCCCACGAGGCGATGCCCATCAAGTTCTTCTTTTGGATCCTCGCTTCATTTAGACGCTGGACGAGCGGCCCATCGTACAGCGCTGGACGGGGCGTGGCTGGGACGGTGTGGCGCCCTGGATCCGTCGAGGGATTTTTCGCAGTTTGGCGGCTTTCGAAGTGGCCTCCCGCCAAGTCCCATGAAGGATCCGGTGGGTTCTCTTCCTCTTTAGTCACAGAAATCAATAGATAGATAGCTGAAGAGACGAGCGAGGGCGTCGTGACGCAGGCGGTCGAGCCTATATCCAGTCACTCGGCACCATCCCAGCTCTCCTTGGACTTCAACATGGTCCCACACGTCACAGAAATAGGCGGTTATCGAAGCGGTTCGTAACTTTTCCTGTCACTCGCACGGGGGGCATCTCGATTTCCAAAATCCAACGGAGACCGAAAGAGACCGCCATGGAGCTCCGCGCGGCTGTGCTCGCGGGCGATCTCGCGCGCCTGGAGCGGCTGCTGGCAAGCGGCGCCAACTTGGACGCCAAGGACGAGGACGAGCGCACGCCGCTGCACTGGGCCGCCGGCGCCGGCGCGCTCGAGGTCGCCGAGTTCCTCGTGGACCGCGCGCGCGCGCGGCTCGACGTCCAGGACGACGCCGGCTGGACGCCGCTCATGAGCGCCGCGTCCGCCGGCCACAGCGACGTGGTCGCGCTGCTGCTCAGCCGGTGCAGTTATTGGTGTGCGGGAGAAGTGTGGAGGATCGTGAGCTGACGGTGCACAATGTGATCTGATACCAAAACCAGCGGCGCCGACGCCAACATCCCGAACGAGAACGGCCAGCTGCCGCTCCACTACCACAAGGGCCGCGAGCAGATCGCCGAGCTGCTGCTCGACTACACCAAGGACATCAACCACGCCGTGCGTTTCGGAGGCTGTAGGAAATAAGAACCGTGTGGATGGTGGGTAAAGTGTGTGGTGCTGGATGGAGAACCCTAGGACCACATTGGCAACACGCCGCTGATGCGCGCGATTGGCGGAAACCCGAGCCGCGCGGTCACCGCGATGCTCATCGACCGCGGCGCGCGGCTGAGCACCAAGGACAAGGCCGGTGCGTTGCGCCATGCGTGGTAGAACCAGAGACGACTTGCTCGGGAACCTAACAGGACGTTTGTCGTTGTCCACCAGGCAACACGCCGCTCCATCTTGCGCTCCACGAAGGCCACGAGGACATTGCGCGCTTCCTCGTGGAAAACGGCGCCGATCCGATGGCCAAGAACAACGCCAATGTGCGCTGCGTGGACCTCGCGCGCACGGCGCTGCGCGCGGAGATGCACAACATGATGGAGAAGGCGACGCCGTGAATAAGCATAATCCATGCCATTTTTACCAGGTCAGTCGCCGTGGGAGTCGCGCATGTCGAGGTTGGTGTTGGGGATGTTGACGAGGATGAGGATCGCCGCGTGGCAGTAGATGCGGCGCCACGCGAGCTCGATGCGTTCGCTCCAATGGGCACCCGACGTGCGCTTCATGGCCTGGATGAGCGACTCGCCGAGTGGGTCGAAGTCGTCCGGGTTCACGCCGATCTTGTTGTGGAGGATCGCGAGCTCCATGACCTTCAGGATTAGGTTCTCGGACTGCAAGAGCGACTTCATGCCCGTGGAGATGTGCACGAGTACGCGGTTCTGCACCTGCGAGTTGGCCTGGAAGAGCGGCTTGAGCTGCGGCGCGCGCTCAAAGAGCTCCTGGTAGAAGCTCGTGTAGAGGCGCCCGACGGGCGAGTTCACGCCCGCGCTGGTCGAGTGGATGTTCTCGCGGAAGACCTGCTCCCAGTGCGAGAACGCAACAAGCCGGTCGTCGGGAGTCGACGCGCCGTCGAAGCAAAAGTGCGGCATGTACTGACGCAAAATGCGCCGGAAGTGCGCCGAGAACTAGGGCGCCGAGTCGCTGCCCGAGGGTGCCGAAATCACGCCCACGCAGCCGCCCATGCGCACGACCGTGTTGCGTGCTTTATTCCCGAGGAAGTGAGTGCGTCGCGCAAGTGGCTAACTGTTGCGTGGCAGAACAAGACAAGATCACGACTAATGGCGCACGACAAAGTTGTGTGGTGCATGAAGACGTGGCTCGGGCGTGGGGCACTTCGATGGCTTTCTATAGCGCGGTGTCAATGCGTGGCACGGTTGCTGGTCGTCGTTGTCGATTGATTAGACTTTTTATAGGACGACCAAATCTCGTGAGCCAGTGTCACTACGATATGGGGGAGAACAACGCCGTCGATGAGGACTGTCGAGCGTATTGAATGAAAGTGCGTACAGAGTGTGATGGATGAATCTGGCGACGGAGTCGTTACGCGAAGCAGGCAGCGGCACCAGCCAGGATAAGAATGCTCCGAGGAAGCGAAGTTGTCGTGTTGCCGTCACATGATCTCGCCGCCCATCTGGCCTTTCGCTTCAAAATCGAACAGCAAAAGCCTCAGACTAGGTCGCCCAGGCAGTATGCACCGTGCCGTTCGATTCGTTGCGCTCTGGCGATACCGTGGCCGCCCAAGCGTTCACGTCGTCAGGGTGTTATGGCTTACAGTGCCGTCAAGTGATCGCATCGGGACCCAGCTAAACGAGCCCCACGCGACACGGTTACCGATATCGTCCATCCAGCTCACTCGCTGGTCGATTTTGGGTAACACGTCCCAGATCGCTGAACTCGCCACCAGGAGCGATGTCGTCCACGCAGACGGGCGCACGCCCCGACGCGATGTGTGACCGAAACCGATATGTGAAACGGTACAGACCCGTCCAGAATTTGATTGCTTCATATGAGGTTCAGCATTAGATAAGCTTCGCATAGATTGTCCTACGGCTTGACGTCAGTCATTTTCTTCTGATTGACCATGAGCATCGCGCTGCAGTGCGCGAACAGGCGGCGCCAGGCGTCCGCGACCTCGGGCGTCCACGCGTCCTCCGAGACCACGGCCATCGCATGGAGCAGCGCCTTCCCCAGCGGGTTGAAGTGCTCGAGCTGCACGCCGAACTGGACGTGCGTCTTGGTCAGCGTCATCATTTTGTCAGCCACGTGCTCGCTCGCGAGGATCGAGCGCATGCCAGCGCTGATGTGCACGAGGATCTTTCCCTTGACACGAAGCGACGACCGGAAGAGAGGCTTGAGCTCGGGCGAGTTGTCGTCGAGGTAGCTGTAAAAGGCGTCGTAGAGCGCGCCAATCTTGGAGCCAGTTTGAGTGGTCACGGATGGGGCTCGGCCGGTGCTTTCGCGGTCGCTGTGGAGCGTGACGTTCCTGGCACTGTACGCGGCCGAGAGCCGCGAGACGGAGTTGCGCTTCTCCTTGAACACGGCGTCCCAGTGCGCGGCGGCATGCTGGCGGTGCGTCTCGTTCGACTGCTCGTGGATGCGGAAGTCGGGCAAGTACGTGTCGATCATGTGGATCTGCTCCTTCGTCAGCTTCTCATGGCTCGCGCCGAACGCAGCGAACACAGGTACGGCGCCAAGGCTGTTGCAAGCGCCCATGTCGATGCAGTCGCGTGAGTACTAGAGCGATGTTTTGAATGTACTACTAAACAGCCATGCCACGGCGCCGCGGTGCTCGACGGGTGCAGTCAAACTAGTGGGCGCCGCCGAACAGGAGCTGAGGTGGAGGGCGGTTCTGTGCTCCGACAGTAGATGTTGCACGTCGAAAACCAGGCTCGCGCCAGCGGGTCGCGTAACCGATCACCTCACCACGACGCGACAGCCGGCGCTGGACGCCGAGACAGCAGTAGCGCCTCGTACGGCCATCGTCACGCGCGTCCGCCGCGTCCTCCGCACCTCAGTATAGCCCAGAACACGCTGAGACGACAGAAGTAGACGCATAAGACTAATTTGGTTGACGTTGGCGCCATCAATAGCGCCTTGGCGGCGGCGACGTTTCATGATCGAAGTTTAATGTGGACCACACTATGTCTAACCGGTAAGAATACCGGTATATCCCCAAATGATGGTCCTTCCAGTCAAAACCGGTAGGGTTACATGTACCCCTATGGGTACGCCTGCAGCTCGTACGTACCCCCTCGTCCACCAGTCAAAAGCGCCATTGGGATCAGCTCGTCGGCGCTCAAAGCGACACTCCGCTCCCGTCGCCGTCCTCCGCCTTCTCTCTCCAGACGACCACGATGGCCTCGACGTCGCTCGCGCCTCCCGCCGCGAGCAGCTACTCGTCGCGCGTCGGGCTCAGCAAGGTCTGGAAGACCGTCAAGTCGCACACGGGCGTGTACACGGGCGGCAAGGTCGAGCTG
>JAMFLL010000557.1:0-32469 GCA_027475725.1 Pythium rhizo-oryzae
GGGGGGGGGGGCTTGGTGGGTCCCAACGCTGAGCCGCCCAGACGAATCCGAATGCAGGTGGGTGGGTTGAGCCGACCCAGAATTGTATAAATTTATGTCTCAGTTGTGACCATCACTCCCAGATGTGGATTTGAAGCAAAATGCAACTCGAGCCCGGATCTTTGATGTTGTCTCCTGCATGGCGCCAGGCCTCGCCAAAACACCACCAATACTGCGACGCGGAAAACGGCGGGAACAACCTCGTCGTTTGATCACAGGTTGGTTTTATCACACCTGTAATCGCTCAGTTTGTTGCTCTGGCCTCCCTGCGTGGGCTGTCTTCCTCCTAAATCGGTCTCAGATCTTCGCGGTTGGCTGGCTGCTTCGCGCCAAAGTGCAGGAGCAGATCGACGAGCTTCTTGGTTTTGCGTCGACCACGCTGGGGGCACAGCTGCAGAGGCGTCGTGCCCTTGTTGTCCGGAATGTTCGGGTCGGCGCCGCGCGCCAGCAGCAGCTCGACGGCCTCGAGGCGCTCATCCGGTTGCCACGCCCAACTCTGGTGGATCAGCACCGTAATCGGCGTGTGACCCTCTCGAGTGCGCGCGTTCACGTTGGCACCGTGGTCCAGCAGCAAACACGCACCTTCGAGCACATAGCAACGCGACTCGCAGACGCGATGAAGCGCCCACTGGCGCTCGCGGTCCGAGAAGAAGCTGAGGAACGTGGGCGACGCACACAAGCGCTCGAGCAGCTCCAACCGGCGCGCGCGCACGCACTGGAGAATCAAATGGTGGTAGAGGAAGGCCACCGTGAACGGCAGCAGCTCGGCCACCACGACCTGGTCAGCATCCGAGGCGTTGCGCGTGGCGGTGAGCCACACGCCCATGTCGAACCCGTAGATCGAGAGATCGGACGCCGAATGGTCGTCACGATGTGCGTCAAATCACCGTGTGCCGGCGCGCTTCAGCTCGTATTCGATTGTCAGTCGCTCGTTGGCCCACAGGAGAATCACGCAGCCCCGCATACCGTGGTCGGCGAGGAGCGACTCGCCACGCAGCGTCGCACGCGCGTTCGCTGGCGTCGCGAAGAACGCGCGTACATTCGCGTCGCGACAGCGCTCGGCCGCCCGCATCAGCGCCCGCATCTTCGAGTTATGAGGATCACAGAATCAGAATGGGGACTCTGGGAACGGAATGGTGGGTTCAAAGTCGATCCCAGGTGCATCGACCACCATCACTCTCGCTGGCCGACTTCAACTCGATGCATCACCGTCCTCTAATCGCGAAGCGCTGCAGCAGAGACAGTCTTGCAGGCTCATTCGAGCGAAGCGTCCAATAAGCAGGGACCGTGAAGAGCGCCACTACGAAGCTCAAGGAGGTTGGGTTGTTGGGTTGCGATTGTATTTACTTCTATGTCGATTACGGTCATATTTGCTCGGCGAACGCGCTCATCAGGAGCAAGTGGGTCGCCGTGAGCGTCAAATGCGCGGTCAAGTGCGGGAGGTCTCCTCGCGTGAGCTGGCGCACGAGCCGGCGCGCGTCGGGCGCCGATTTCGCGTGGGGAGCTGGTTGATTTCTGGTCGGTGCGGCTTCCACCGCAGCAAGGCCTTGGCGCTCCAGTACAGCAGCGCAGCCGCAAGCAAGCTCGTCACGCAGAGCGACCAACTCGGGTGGTCCGGGATCGATGAAATCAGGTACGCGTCGGCCACGAAGCCGAGCCACATCGCCACGCGGTCCACGGCCTTGGCGACCGGCGACGTTGCCCCGTGGTTCCAAACGGACGTCGCGAGCCCACAGATCATCGTCGCCAGCAACAGCGCGTTGGTCGAGCGATACCACAGTTGGCCGAGCGCGTGGAGGAATGTCATGAAGAGGCTGGAGGCGAAGAGCACCGGGTTGGCCATGCTGGAGTCGTCGTGAGTTCTATGCTAGTCGTGGAGTGCCGCTAAAAACGTGCTGATTGTTCGTTGTGGCGAGATCAAGGAGATGAATTTTGGGGAGTGAGCTCTCACAGGAACGGCGCATTTGATAGCAATGGAGCCAACACGAGCACAGCACCCCTGGATTACGCACCGGACCCTGAGAAGGGAAGAAGTCGAGATTACGTACCAGTGGCACGGGGTGTAGCTTTCGAAGAGGCCCAGGCTGGGCCGCCCCAGCGGCCCGCTGCCAGCGGGCCGTCAGGCCTCTTCCCAAGCCCACTTTCGTGAACATCATTGATGCGACAATCCCGCCGTGGTGCTGTGACACCCACAGCCTCGATCAGCTCCCACCGAACAGTGCTACGACCAGTCGCACATGGTAGCTCATAGCAGACCGCAATCACACCCGTCGCCCAACCCCCAGGTCGAACCGTCTCGAGCTACAGCAAATTTTGCGACGGTGCCCGCTGAAGCTGTGTATTCACTTCCTCGTCCGTGCAAGGGCTTCTGTCTCTTCCCGTTCAACTCGCAGCAAAGCGATCACAATTATTGAAGTCAATAATTGTGGTATTGAATTGAAGAGCCATCAATTCATGGCCCAACATGAATTGCAGTGGCTCAATTCATTCGGATGGATCCTGAAAGGACACGGTCTCAGCTCCCGGACGTGGATACAGCTCGTGAGTGGATCACTTTCTAGAACGCGCCACCGCAACGCAGGTGATCAAGAGACCGATAGCTGCAGAGCAACACGGAGAACGCGCCAACGATGGATCCCATGGCACTGCTGGACATGGAGCGCCGCACTGGCGTCTCCTCGCGCGACGTCGACGACTTTGTGCACCGCATGGACCTGGTGCGCTCTGGGATAGCGCTTTCACTGGAACATGCCAAACGCTGACGCGTCTAGTGATGCGTGTGGTGTAGGTCTCCGAAGCCATGGAGCAGATCCAGAACGGCACGTTCGACCCGGAGAACTGCAAGATCCCGGGCTACAAGTCGCCGGCGCAGGAGGCACGCGAGGCCGAGGAGCGCGCGCGCAAAGAGGAGGAGCGACGCCGTAAGGCCGAGGAGAAAAGACAGAAAGAAAAGGCTGAGGAGCGCGACCACTGGTGGAAGCGCGCCAAGCTACGGTTTGCGATCGAGCGAGGTGAGGATGACGGCGAAGAGGGGGAAGACGGAGAGACGACACTGGCGGCGAGCGATCCGAGTACGCAGGCGACGCTGTGGGCGAATCGTGTGCTCGCAGCGTACAAAACTCGCGACGCTAACGACTATTCAGTGTGGAGCAACTGGGTGCCCGAGGACCCTGCGACGCTCGAAGAGAAGGCCGCACGTGAAACAGCACTCGAGAAGATGCGCAACGAGGAGTTTGAGAAGAACAATCCGGAGTTCTGCCAACAGTTCCGCGACGACTTGGCCAAGCGCCAGCAGACACAGCGCGAGCGCGAACGAGCAGCTGAAAGTACGTATGTCTCCTTTGCAGCAAGGTCACCTGAAGGTCGTAGCTAACCATTCGTTTGTGTGTTTTCGTACAGAATGCAAACTGGTGGGCAACCGCCACTACAAGCGGCGCGAGTACGCCAAGGCGATTGAGCACTACATGAAGGCGCTGGAGGACTCGCCCTTCAACGTGGCGGTGTTGACCAACATCGCGCAGTGCTACTTGCGGCTCGACGAGCTGAACGACTCGGTTGAGTTCAGCACGCGCGCGCTGTACGTGAACCCGGACCACGTGAAGGCGCTGTCTCGCCGCGCGGCCGTGTGGCACCGCCAGAAAAAGTGGAGCGAGGCTGCTCGGGACATGGAGCGGGCGCTTCGTCTGGATCCGGAGAACGAAGACGTGATCGAGCAGCACTCCATCGTCGTTGGCGATTACGAGGACTCGGTGCGCCAGAGCCAACTGGACGCAGCGTTAGCCGGTGCCTCGACTGGTGATGCAGATCTCGCTGCAGAGCTTCGCTTTGTCACGGAACTGCTGACAAGGATCGACGAGCACGAAAAGGACGGAAACGGTCCCCAGACGGGGGACGAAGGCGCCACTACCGAAGGATCTGGCTCCGTGGTGCATGAGGCCTGGATGGGGTACGAGCTGCTCACGCCTTGTCTCGACAAGAGCCCGGACGCACGCGACTTAATGCGCACTTCGGGTGAGCTCACCAAGCTGACGCAGCGCCTGATCAGTGTCATGGAACCAGCAGCCCTACGATCAATCATTGAGAAGTGGGCAAATACGGAGACGCCGAAGGCACGGGTGGAGGAGATGACCCTGACCGCTATGATTCACGTCGTTGCGGCCTGTTTGACCACCTCGCCGCGCAACCAGATCATTTTATACCGCGATACCGCGTTTAGAAGCGCAATCATGAGCTTGCTGGACGGTACCAGTGCATTCGGTCTCCTTGCACTGCCTGCCGGACTTCAAGAGAAGCTTCTCCGCGTCGTGGAAGAAGCCATAGACGCCAAGTCGTGGAAAAAAGAAGTAATCGGATCCGGCGCTGCTATTGCGACGCTGCTGACTTCGATCGCCACTCCTGTGGAAACCAACATTTCCACCGCAAACCTTGATGCACTGACAAAAGCCGCGGTGTCTGCCTCCAGTATCCTCTTCACGGTCTCTGGTGACGACCCTCAAGGCTTGAAGGCGCTTGCATCGGACCCGTCGTGCCTAAGAGCAATCGCTGACGGTCTCCAGAACCACCGCCGGTCAACTGCGACGATGAGCAACCTGCTGGGTGTGCTCACGAACCTTTCAACCAATGCAAACGTGCGCACAGCGCTGGAAAGCGACAAATCCACGCTCGTTGACACGCCCCTCCGCGCGCGGCTCGTGCGGTCGCTCCTCGTGCTGGCCTCGCACTTCACCAAGTCTACGCTTTCGCCGCAGAAACGCTCGGCGTATAGAGTGTGCGCTGAGCGCGCGCTCGCGGCGCTGCTCAACTTCTCGCATCGACCCGAGTCGCTCGTGCGTCGTGAACTGGTCAACCACGACGTGCTCACTTCCGCCGACGCAATTCTGGGACATGTGACCGCTCCCACGATCAACGAGACTATGGTGGTCGTGTCCCGGACCGTGAGCCTGCTCTGTCGACTGCACACGCTTCGAGATGAAACCAGCGATAGCGCGCTACACAGTCGCCTGACGCACCAAGACCTGCTCGACGAGCTGTACAAGATCTGCCAGCTCACTCTTCCGCTGTTCGCTTCCACGACCACAACTGCGACGTCCTCGGATTTGTGGCAGGTCCACGCCCAGATCTGGTGCCATGTCGGCTGGTGCATCTCGCTACCCGGGTACGAAGACGCTACGCGAACGTACCTCCAAGCCAAGCTTGCGCTGCCAGCCATGGTTGAGACGCTTGAGCTCGTGAACGCGCAGCGGCTGTACCGACGTGCCGCGAACGAGGCGCCGACGGGGCCGGAGCGGATTGCTGGCAATGTCGTTAAGGTGCTCATCGCGATGCTCCCGCGAACCAGTGAACCTGACGCGGCGGCGTTCTGGACGCGCAAGCATAACCTCTCAGTCCTGGTGGAGGCGCTGCAGCACGTGCCCGACGGCCCGGCGCGCAAGAACGTCGCGATCCTGCTGGCCAAAGTGTGCCAGGTCTTTGGGGACGCCGCGAAAGACAAAGTGCGCGAGCTGCGCGGCATCGAGATGATGCTGACCGTGAGCAAGTCGCTCTCGGCGTCCGGCACGTCAAGCAAGGCCAAGGCCGTCGCATTCTAGTAGTACGCAGCAAAACGAACCTGTGAAGCGGCAATGCGTGTTTCCCATTCATCTCTAAGTTAAATGCCGAGCAGTCGCAGCTCCACACGCGCAGTCCACTCATCACTATGCATCCATGCAGTACCGCATAGAGCGGCCGCGGGCGCGGCGGCTCATTTCTTGGCGTTGACTTCGATGGTGTGGTCGTAATCGATCGTGGGGATGACCGATTGGATAAACTTGAGAAAGAGGAAGAGGTACTGGTCGCTGCGGATCTGGCTGGCGGCTTCCGTGTCGCCACTGGCGCCGTCGCCGCGCAGGTTGGCGAGGATGCGCTTCATGACGGCGCCGTGCTGGCACGGGTGGATGCTCGCGTGGAGCAGCCCCGTCTTGTGCGGGTGCGGCTCCATCGTGACCGTGCGGTTGGCGTAGTCCTGCATGATGTCCTCGAACATGGCCGCCTGCGACAGCGGCGCGCTCTTCTCGTCGTACCCAAAGAGCCACACGCGCGGCGTCTGGTAGTACTTGTCGTACGTGATCGACAGGTCGTACGTGCGCGTGTACAGGATCGCGTCGTCGTCCTCGCCGTCCTCACCGGGCTCGCTCGCGACCAGGTAGCCGCCCACCGTCGCGGCGTCGTCCGCCACGAGGTTGTCTTCCTCGAACGAGCTCAGGTCCGGCGCGGCGCCGGCGTCCGCGTAATTGTCCACGATCGCGTCGAGAATGCTGCCGCCGCCCGCGCGGCCCGCTGACGCCGGCGGCGAGTCCAGCGAGATGTGGCCCAGCGAGAGGTCGTCTACTGCATCATTTCCGCTGTGGCCGGCGGCGGCGGCGTGCGCGGGCGCGTACGACTGCGCGGCGACCCACTCGTCCTCGCCGTCCACGGGCGTCTCGCTCTGGTAGTCGCGCTCGAGCGCCGTGACGCGGCGCCGGCACGGCACGTTGCGCGTGACCAAAAACTGCTTGTCCGCGGGCAGGTACGCGCGGCGCGCGGCCGCGTCGCCGCTCTCCCAGCGCCACGTCGGGCACTTGTACACGAGCAGATCGCCGGCGCGCACAAACTCCTCGGGCGTGAGCAGCCCTTTCTCCTCGAACGCCGACTCGGTGAGCACGGGCGTGAGGTACTCGCGCACGCCGTGGAAGAGGCTCTGCATGATCAACGGCGGCAGCGGAGATGGAGGAGAGAGGAGCGGAGGAGGAGATGGAGGAGATGGAGGAGGAGATGGAATATGCCCGACGCTTGGTGTCGTCGCGTTCTTTCTTTCTGGGCTTTTCCGGGGAGCGAAGAATCCCGGTTTTAGAAGAGAATGCATCAGGTGCAAAGAACAAACTCTGGGTTGAAGCTGAGGGCACTATGCCGGGGGGAACAGCGCGGATCGCAATTTTGTGCGATGCATCACAAAAACATAAAAGACGACACTTAAGGCGTTGTTATGTCAGTACGTGGCCAACTTTGCGTGATCACACGGTGCTCCATTCTCCCCCACCCGCCGGCGGATGATCCGGCCGCTCGCGCTCGCGCGGCTCATGACGTTCTCGCTCGCGAGCTTCGTGCCGCCGGTGGCGAGTGGTCCTGTCTCTGGCACCGGTCCGTTAGCACAGGACCGCGTGCGCGTGGCGCTCTCGCGCCGCTTCAACCGCCGTCCGCACGCGGACGCGTCGGTCGAGACGGCGATCGAGCAGCTCTGGGCGGCCCACAAGGCGCGCGCGCCGCGGCTCTTCAACGGCACCAAGTTCCGGCTGCACGACTGGCGAATCCAGGATGCGGCGCTCGAGCTGCGCTGCGGGCTGACCGACTACAAGTCGTATTTGGGCACGTGCGCGTCCGAGCTCGTAGGCCGGCTCCGCGAGGACGGCACGCGGCTTTGCGGGGGCGACGCGACGGCGTTTCTCTCGCGCAAGATCGGCGTCTCGGGCGTCGTGGAGACGCGCGACCGCCGCGTCGCGCTCATCGAGCGCTCGCGCAGCGTCGGCGTGTACCAGCAGCTCTTCGACACGCCCGGCGGCCACCCGGAGCCGTCGGTAGGTGCTTCTGCGCCGAGTGGTGTTGTACTTTCCCGGATTTGACTAGGTATTTCTATAGGAACTCCCGCTCACCATCGAGGAGCTGGCGACGCTGGAGGAAGGCAGCGCGCGAGCCGTAGAGCTGGAGGCGCAGAGCGTGGATCGGCTCTTCGGTTCGATCGTCGACGAAGTCCACGAGGAGATCAACCTGGCGCCGGCGCTGCTGTCCGAGCCGCTGCTGCTGGGCGTCGTGTTCCAGTCCGAGGCCGAGACGCCGAGCTTTGGTACGTGCGCGGAACCCATTGGACTCGGTAGAACGCATACAAACAACGGTGGTGTACAGTGTTTCACATGTCGACGCAACTCTCGTCGAGCGAGGTGGACGCGCTGTACCGCGAAGGCCCCGCGGACAAGTTCGAGTCAACGCGGCTCTGTTGGGTGGACCTGACAACACTGGACTCGTAAGGGGGAGATACATCATGTTGAGTTAACCAGCTCTGTCTCTCACGAACTACACGGATTTTGTGTCCAGGTACAAGCTCACGCCCGCGGCTCAGGGGAGCCTCTCGCTGTGGCAGCAGTTTTGTGCATTTCGTTCAGGGTAATACAGGAATGAAGGATGCTTACGCGACAACATCCATGATGAGCGCGACGCCTGCGAGGATCCATCGCGCGGGCGGCGACTTGGTCTTGAGCTGCGCAGAAAAGACGTAGGTGGGCCCACGGAACTCGGTCTTATAGCACGGGCACAAGTACGATCCTTTGGTGTCGAGCTTGTCGGCCGCGACGGCCTTGCAGTTGATGACCGGCATGGAGCAGAACATCTCCTTGGGCTGTGATTTGTCGACCGTGTTGTTCTGAGAGTCCCAGCGTGCGCCCATGAGGAACAGGCCGTGGATGTAAGCACCGTCGCGCGACGGAGCATCGATCTCCGTGTTGCGTCGCTTGAGCACGTCCGTCTGAATCACCAACTTGTCGAGCTCCCACTGGTTTTTCTGGGCCGTGACCTGCATGATGGCAGTCAAGAAAGACTGCGGGTTGATCATGCCACTAATCCATGTGACCTTGGGAATGTCCACAGGGTTCTGCGTCCACTCTTCGAGCTGCTGGAGTCGAGACTCCAAGTTCGTGAGCCAAGAGCCAAGCGGGCGAAGCGACGGGAACGCCAGTTTCTCCCACGACTTCGGCACACGGTCCAGGAACAGCGATTCCTGCACAGCCTCCATGGCGTCGGACATCGTCAGTTCACCAGCGAATCCCAATTGTAGTTCGTTTAGCGATCGCACAATCTCGACCAGCAATCCGTTCATGGCCTCGCATTCCTGGAGGAACACGTTTTGGTACGGTCCGACTTCTTCGAGACTGCGCGCGATATCATCGCACTCAAACTTCTTCTCGCCAACGCGCGACATCACCATCTCGAGTGCAGCCTTGGCGATGTCAATTGGACTCATACCAGCGTCACCGGCGCTCGCATCACGCGGCTGCAGCTCCATCAGCGTGCGGAATAGATTCTCGCTCTGAGTCGTACGGAAGTCGATCTCAGCATTCGGGTGAAGACCGAAAGCAAGCGGTGAGTCGGTCTTCAGCTCTGTATCTATGTGCTCCAGGTACTTGTCGTAGGATGATGGCGGGATCGTCATAAACGAAGGTCCCTTCTCATCGCCCACGAATGGGAACATCTCCATCTCATCCAGCAGCTCATCCCGCATGTAGAACTCCAAGTACGTGTTCGCAAGCAGACGATCGAAGTCATTGACGATGTGACCCCCGTACATGATCTCACCGAAGATGTACCGCAAATCGGCCCACGGGATCTTGCCGCCGGCCGAGTTTTCCAAATAGTTTTGGAGACATATCGCCGAGTCACGCAAGTCCCCAAGCGAGAACGGATACATCATGTTGTATCCGAGCGGGCCGTACATCTTTCGCTCCATGAGCACTGCGTGGAAGTGGCAGAGCCCAAACAAGATCGACTTGACTTTGCCCTCGGCCTCTTCAATGTATTCTTTCGGGAAACTCACGAACGCACGCTTCAAGTTGGCCTTGAGACCCGATGGCGGTTCGTTCGTGAGCTTGATACAGCGGTTCAGCACGCCGATCGGGATCGCGTTCGACGGATCAGAGGTCAAGAATAAGCGGAAGTTCTTGTGGGAACCTTCCAGCGCGAACTCATCCAATTTCTTCTCGAGCGCGAGCAGCCAGCGAGGCATCAAGTGGATGTTGTTGAGGATCACCCAGTGGCCGTTGCGATGGGCGACCTCGAGACGATCCATCGCCAAGACATCCTGACCCTGACCCATACTGACGTTGTGGTAGCTGACACCGCGCTCGAAGCCGTACTTCACACTGAGTTTATCGACACCACCGACCACATCGGCACCCGGCGACAAGATAAAGTACAAGGGAGTTGTCGGAGTCGAATCCAAGTAGGACTGCTCCATGACCTGGAGCGAGTTGAGCGTTGAGTCGCAGTCGCAGTAATTACCACCATTGGGGAGCACGTGGCGGACGAACTCATTGACAGCAACCGTCATGCGGTCCGGACGCAGACAACGCACAACCAGCAGCTTGAGGAACGGTGTGCGATCGAGTCCGGCCCAGTCGAGCGGCAGCTTCTCCGACTCTGGCGTGACGTGATTGTACCAGTCGCGGAATCGCGAAGAAGCCTCCTTCAGATCCTGCGGCATTTTCTGGAACTCCTCCAGCGCTGCCAACGTGTTGATCGCGTTCCACTGCGCATTCGGAAGCCAGTCGATCGGGTTAGCCTCGGTCTCAGCACCCGCGGCTTTCTTTGGTCCACGCAAGAGGAACTGCATGTAGTTCTCCTGTACACGGTTTTCATCACCAAGGATGCCTCGTCGCATCAAGTTGAACGTGAGCTGCGACAAGAAGATCAGCTTGTGCGACTCGAAGAGCCCACGAGATACCCATGTGTAGATGGTGATCCGCAGCGACTCGCGCAAACTGAGCACGCGCTCGCTTTGCTTCTCAGCTTGCGGTGCGCGGTCAATCGAGGCGTAGAAAAACGTCACGAAAGAATCGAGCGAGTAGCGATACATGTGATCGATCAAACTGAGAGTCGTGAGCAGGAAGTAGAGCATAGCTCCTTCGGCGGCTACTGGGCGGTACAGTTCACGCGTGTTATTGATCACGATTTCGGTCTCTTGGTTCTTCTTCACCGAGATCTGGATCTCTGTCGCCTTCTTCTTGGTCTCCTCGAGACTCTCAATCAGTGGCACGTCACTTAAAATGTCGTCTGGTGCGTTAGCGAGACGCTCAAGCAGTTGATCCTCCAACTCCACCAAATCGATCTTGAACTTCTGGAACATCAACACAAGTTCCTGCTTCTGGCGCTCCAGTTCCGGCTGCTCCTTCTTGACAACTTTTTCGAGCAGCTGATCCTCCAAGCCGCTCTCTGTAGCGATGAAGTTGATCAGTGTGCACTGCGCGGCGATCTCCGGCTTGTAATGCGGGTTACTAAGCTTCGTCTGCAAGTACATAAAGAAGTTGGGATCGTACTGGACCTCTTCGCCGGCCAGCTTCAGGTACAAGTTGGATCCCTTCCTGTACACGGCACGTCCCAGCACAGGATCCAGCGTCGCATCGATCTCTTCACCAATGTTCTCGATGATCACGACATGGCCATTGACGATGGCGGACTCCATCTTGCGCAGCCACTGGTTCTGGCTTAGCTGCATCACAATCAGTCCGCGATCTTTCTCCTTCTCACGCAGCCACTTGATGCCTTGCAACTGCGGATCGATGACCAGCGGCCAACGTTTGCAACTTGTGATGATAGCGCCGTTCTCAATCGAAATCCGATCGGCTGGCAGGCCTTCGCTCATCATCTTGGCATTCTTGCCCTCGGTTGTGAGCATCGTAAGAGGATCAATACCCTCTGTGATGGGGATATTCTTCGAGACCAAGTCGGGGAACCAGGTTTGCTGCCACAACTCGCGGCGAACGATCTGATCGAACGCGCCGATGTAACTCACGAACGCTGCCGCCAGCAGCGAGTTGCCGACCACCATGACGCCAGAGTTCTTGAGCTGTTCAATCTCAATACCCCAACGCTCATTCTCACTAGCCAGACCGTTCACAAGTTTACCGGCGAGCAATAGTCGGTTCTCACAGCTCTCTTTCATCTGCTCGACCTTCAGCTTCTCCTCGGTGGCCTGGCGTAGTGTGTCTTCTAGCTGCTCCAAACGCTTCTGCACCTCAGCGACTTGACCCATTGCACGCGCGAGCTGTTCTTCTGCTTCTTCTTTCTTCTTCTTGGAAGCCTCAAGCGAGTCCATAAGCGGCTTCACGCGCACGTAAATGCGGTTGAACGTGTAGATGTTGACGACCCACGAGCACAAGTTCGCGGCGGCCGAGGATTTGGACGCCATTTTCTCCGCTGTGAACTCCGGGTCAGAGATGAACGGCTCAACACGCGCGATATCCGCTTCAGGGATGTCCTCACCGCGGAATACCTTCAGAGCATCGAGGAACGCACCAGCGTTGTTCATCATCTTCTTGGCACGGTCCCACTTGTGGTTTTTGTACTCTTTTTCAACCAAGATCAGAAGCGCTGTCGTGACCTTGTCGACACCAGCCGGCGGCTTGGGCAGACTCTTGAGTTCCGTGATTGCCGGCTTCGACAGACAGTCGACGGCCTCGGCAGCGGCATCCATGGCCGGTTTTGCGGCACCGAGCTCCTTCTCTGCCTCAGCGGCAAGCTCAGCAGCTGCGGCTGACGCAGCCTCAGCCTTGACTTTTTCCTTGTTTGCATTTTCTTGCTGCACTTCGGCGCCAGCCTTCTCACGGCCCATCTGCTCCAGAAGTGCGTCAGTCGAGGCCTGCTTCTCGGCCACTTTGACCATCGTGTGCTTGAGATCAACCTGTAGCTCAGCAACATCGGCAGACGTTTTGCGCAGTGTCGACAATCCATCGTCCAAGCGCGTAATCTGTTTCTGGATCTCTTCCTTTTTCTGGCGAAGAAGAATCTCGTAGAAGCTGATGAGTTCCAAGAAACTCTTTGGCGTGACGTAGTTGTATCGGCGTTGGGTCTCGAAGTACTTCTTCGACATCTCCGTCACCGAAATGTGGACGTCGGCCATGTGGTTTGCGAGATTCTTGAGCAGTGTCGCGTCGCCAACGTCATCCATTTTGTCGAGGAAACTGCCAGCGACACGTACAAGCGCATCACGTGGCCACGGGTGGAACCAATCGATAACCGTGCAGTTCACGAGACCAGGGAACCGACGCGCTCGAATGCGGAAAATTGCGCCGACCGGAGAGAAGCACATCACGATGCGGAAGTTGAGACGAATGCGGAGTAACAAAAAGTCCATGAGCGCGTCGGTGTTGTCGGGCACGCCGTTCGCCTTGGCTTCATTCCGCAGCGCGCCAAGCAAACCGTCGACGTCCTCTTTCGGGAACAAATCGGGAATCCAACCCGAGCTCAACATGTCGTTGATGTACACAAGGAAGCGCTCGTTCACAATCTGCGAGTCTGTGATCATGAACACGAGCGGAAGTCCCTGAATACCTGCAACCTTGAACATTTCCTGCAAGTTTTCTTTCAAGTCCTCGATTCGGAAGTTGGATGTTACCGACAGCTGGCGCACTTCGAAGCCGCAAATATGGGACGCCAGGCGCGACAGCGACTGCTTACCACTGCCGCCGACACCGATAAGCATCGCGTTACCACCCGGGTTTCCAATGATACGGCAGATGCGCGTCACGTGTTCCATCGCGTTGTCGAATAGCTCCAAGTTCATCATCGAGTACTTCGAGTTGTAGTCGTCTAGTTGCTCGACGAGTACTTTGTTGAGCGACTTCATGGAAGCCACGGGCACGTAAGGTGCGTCGGCGCCGGCGAGGGTCGTCGCGAAGGTCGTGAAGATGTTAACGTTCGCGCCGATGTCGTCGCTCGCGTTTTGAGGCTGGTCATTGAACAGCGCGACCTGGTCCACGTCGGGCATGTTCTTCTTCGCCACTTCTCGAATGCGATCGTTGAACTTTATGATATCTTCGTCGTTGATCAGGCGATCACAGAACACGCGTGTCGCCTCGTGGACCCAGAGCTTTGCAACGGAGAATATGCTGGGGAAAAACTCGCCCTTGGAACGGGTGAGGCCCTGGAAGATGTTGGACAACTCGCGCATGTTCCAGTTGTACACAAATTTAGTCGCACTTGGCAGGAACTTGGTGACCATTTCCTCGTGGAGCATGATTGAGGCATTGACAATTGCGTCACAGGCCTGTGAGACGTTCGCGGCGAATCCGGCGTTCTGGAAGTGACCCTTGAGGATTTGGTTATAGATCGTCTTAAGATCGTCCTTGCTAGGCATCATGCACGCAAACAGCGCGTAATGACGCTGCAAGCGCTCGTCGATGATGAACGAGCCCGCGGTAGGGTTCATGGCCGACAGGTACTGCACGTCGACAATTTCTTTGCGGAAACCCAGGTCCACGCGATCGAAGAACGTGCGGTAGTCCATGTGCTGACGCATCAGCGCGAGCGCGTTCTGGGTGCCGTAAGTCTCAATGTAAGGCAAGTTCAGGTCATCGATGAAGTAAATGAGCTTCTTGGTCGCCGGTGGGCCGAACATCCGCCCTGAGCGCTTATCAATCACGGACTCTAGTTGCTGCTGTAGCTTGTACGAATCGGTGTAGTAGTTCATGTTGATCATCGAGAAAAGCATGTCGTCGTCCAGCTCGCGCAAAAAGTTCTTGAGGATCGTGGTCTTGCCGGTACCACTGCCACCGACCAGAATGGCCGGACGGGCTCGTTTGACAAGCGTCTCCACCAAGAAGCGAAGTCGAACTGAGTCCATGGTACTGATAATGATCGAGTTGAATGGCGTATCCGCGGGGCCGTTGCCGATCGTGCCGGGTACGTACTTAGGGACCTTAGTGCTCCAGCTCTCGAACTCGTTGGTCTCCAAGTTGTAAAAGTAGTCGAAGCACAAGCCCTCCTTCGGGTACTTAATGTTGGGGAACGCCGTAATCCACATCTCGTGGAAGTTCTTGCGGTAGTCGATGCTTTTGTCCACGATCAGTGGGCCACCGAACGCCCAGGTAGCGCAGAACACAAAGATTGATTCAACCACTTCCTGCGATTTCTTCTCGGGCGGGACGTTGCCGAGCAGTCCTTCCAGCAGGTAGCACACAGTGGACACTTGGTTGATCAGCCGCACAGGCGCAACGTTCTTGTAGCCCTTGCGCATCAAGTCGCACGTCGTGTCGATGTATCGGTCAAAAAGGCTTGGTAGATACGTTCGCTCGATCTCCTCCTCGCGCTTCGCGACCCAGGATTCCATAAACGGACGCCAGCCGATATCAGTCTCGTTGATGAACAGAATACCAGCACGGGAAACAGTCGCCGGCGTCGCGTTCTTGAGCGAGTTGATCTCGAACACCATGCGCATTGCATCACTGAGCGGGATTCGCTCATTCGACACGAGCGTGAGCACCTTGTTGTCGTCCATGACCGTGTTCATGGACTCGATCCACACGGCATCGATATCACCGTCGAGCACGACCCACTTGTACGACTGGGACTCGTAGAAGCCTTGTTCAGCATAGTTCTTGGACATGCCTCGCATGATGATCGACAGCACACCGTCCTTCCAGTCTTTCGAGAGCGTCATGTAGCCATATAACTCGTCGCTCGTCACCGCCTTGGGGTTGAGCGTCTCGTACACACAGATCTTCTTCTCCTTACCCAGGTTCCAGCACTTGCTCAGTGCCTGCCACGTCGTAGTCTTGGCACAACCGGCGGGACCTAGCAGCATCACCGAGTGACGCACATCAATAAGCTCCTGGAGCTGACACACTTTGAGAATGAACGAGTCATCGTGCTGCAGGTTGTTCGCCTTGCAGACGACCACGGTCTTTTCGCGCAGCGATGCGTTCACCTTAGACGGCACTTCAACACCAATGAATAGATCCGCAATGAGGCGAAGGAAAATGGGCGTGTCGTTGTGCGGGATCTTTGGCGTGTTGAAGTCACGCAGCGCACGCATGAGGATTTTGTCCTCTTCGACGTCAGGCTCGGCACGCTTGAGGATACCAGCCACTCGGAGTACGGACTTGACAGCACGGAGGCCCCAATCGTAGTGGAACTGCTTGGACAACAGCTCAGAGCTGAGCTGGTACAGCGTCACAAACTTGATCGCGAGCGTTCGCGCCGTCTGGAAACCTTCAGACATCAGCATGTTCTCGCAAATCGGCCGCAAGTCTGGACGAATCATCGCGCACGAACGGAAGAGCACCTTGAGGTTCTCAGGCAATTCCGTACGGCCTGCATAACCCGGGTTCATCGTGATGAAGAAGCCACACGTTGGGATCAGCGTGATTCGGTCCGAGGCACCCATGAACTCGAACTCGCCCACAACCACTGGCGGCGTGCCAGCCGGGAGGTGCTGGTACTTTTGCTCGCGGTTCGATGGGATCGCGTTGTACACGATCGCATCCTGCACACACTTGACCTGAGTCGCGACGACACTGAGCACTTCGATGTTGATGCGGTTGAACTCGTCGAAGCAGCCCCACGTACCAGTCTGGCACAGACCGCGGAAGATATCGGCCATCGTCTGATAGTTCATCTGATCCGAGCAGTTGAACACGTAGCAACACAAAGCCATGGCACGCGCCAGATCCTTCGTGGTCTCGGTCTTGCCCGTGCCGGCAGGACCAGCGGGGGCTCCACCAAGGAACAATCGGAGCGCCATGGTCAGCGTGATGTAACAGCGATCCGTCAGCGGCGTGATCACCAGGCGGCCAGTGTTACCAATCCACTCGTATGAGTACTTGGAACGGAAGTCCGTGATTCGGATGTCGACATCGTAGTTCTCTTGCCGCCAGATGAAGCGGAGCTGCTGCTGCCACAAGAAGCTAAGCGGACCTTCAACTTTCTCGTCCACGAGCTTCTTGACCACATCACGAGAGTGCACATCCAGCGTGATCAAAGCAATAATCTTGCAACGATCGGCTGATGTAAGTTCGCCAAGGACCAAGTTGATGAGCTGCTCGAGACGGGCATTACAAACTTGCAAGTAGCGCTTGACAGAGTCTTCCTGACCGTTCTCGTATTCTTCCAAGGCAAGCTCGGTCTCTTCCGTCCAGTAGATCTGCGTAGCATTCAGCACGACCTGCGCCGGGTAGTCAAATAGCCACTGGTGGCGCGGCTTCTCCACGTCCCAGTTCGCTGCGGTCTCAATCGAATCGTGCATTTCCTTGCGAATGCAGAAACGCATGGCCTCGGTCAGATCATTGAGCCAGCACTCCACGGCTCCGGCCATCACGAACTGTTTCGGCAGCTTCACCACCTCACGATCTTTCGCAATCATAGTGTGCGCCGTGTTGGCGGACCCCTCGTCAAAGATCAGGTTACACAACGAATCGTAGCAGTCGCTAAGGAACGGCATGATCTTCTTCGGGTTGTTGCCGTTTGAGAGGATCTCGAGCAGCGCGACGTTCGAGACGAAGTAGAAGCGCGGGAAGATCTTCTTCTTCTTGTCGAGGTACTCATTGAGCGACTTCTGACACTTCTCGAGCATCGTCGTCATCTCCTTGAGCGACTCGAGGCGGTTCTCCACGGAACACGCCATCACGACACTGGGCTCCACGACTGCATTCTTCATGAGATCCTTGAAGTTGGAGTCAATCGATTCGAACGTGCGTGTATCGTCCGGCAACTGGTTACGGATATCAGGCGAGCTCAAGAAGATACTCTCGAGGGATGCCCACTGCTTCGAGACAGAGACCCACTCCTTGAGTACTTCCTCTACATGGCCAAGCGTTTTCTGTGAGGCGAGCACTCGGTCCTTGAAGAACTCGACGAACTTGCCCATGCCGACCATCGTCTGAAGTTCGAGCTGGTTACTCTCAAGTGACTCGACCACTTCTTCCGACGGCTTGACCACAAATGTACCTGAATCCTTGTGGGGGACGTACTCGAGCGTAAGGCGCTTCCACAGCTCTTCGATCATCGTGAGCTTCTTCTCGATCTTCTGCTCTTTGTTTGCCGTCTCCACGATCTCGCCGACGTCGTCGACGTGCGTGTGAAGCTGCAGCTTCAGCAGATCAGCGAAGCAGAACTTGGGATCCTTCGGCTCGATCGCTTTGACGTGGCAAATCGACGACAGCGCCTTCCAGTGGCGATCTTGCATTGCTTCGGAGTGCAAGTCGTTGATAAGTGGCAAGACAGCGGTCATGTTCTTCACGAGTTGTTCCGTATCCTTGTACACTTGCCAACCCTTGATAATCTGATGCTCGGTTGCCTCCATCTTCAGCTGTTTCATGAACGCACGCGTGTAGGTCTCGAACGTATCGGTTTGGATCTTGGCCCACAGCGTAGTCTTCCAATCGTCAAACGTCTGAAGCACCAAGTCCTTGATATCCCAGCACTTCTTGAGTTGCTGCAGCTCATACAAAGTGTCATCCGTCTCCTGGTACTTCGATACCTGCAGCTCGAACAGCTCTTCGAGCTCGTTGAACTGCTTGGCTTGCTTGATCTTCTCGTGGAGCGAGCTCGCAAACTGATTCATTTGCGTGTACGCTTCGTCGGGTGCACCTTGGAAGCTGAACGGCGCGGTCGCGCGGAATTCATTACGGAACTTGCGCATATCTAGATAGAACGCCTCCAGGTCTTCCTTGATCGACTCGACTTCTTGCATCTGGAGTGGCATGATCTCTTCCTTCTTCTTGAACGTCTTGTTCACGATGCCTTCCCACTGCATGGGCGCCGCCTCCAAGTAATCTTGAATGGCGTGATCAGCGATCTTCGTATCGTCGACGTTGATGCCATGCGACTTCAGCAAGTGAACGGCATCCCGCAGCGGGTCGAAGATCTCGTTGGTTGAGTCCATTTGCTTGCGCACGTCGCGGATGTGGGTCATCACACGCATCAGCGCTTCCTTGTTCTTCTCAGCGACCTGCTCATCGAGACCCTTGACAACGGTGTCCATGAACCCGTGCAGCCCACGCAACTTGTTCACAACATGCTCGTGCAAGTACGTAGTGTACTGGTAGATCCACTTGCTGACCCATGTGAGCATCGCCGTCTTGATGGGCTGGGAGTTCACGCGCAGCCAGCCAACATCCGTTGGCGTCGTCAGAGCCTCGATTTCACTTGCCACCTGCTCATACTTAGTGATCTCGAGATTGAATTTCTCCAAGTCGAGCATGTCTGCACCACTCGGGCTGGTAAACTTGGCGCCTCCAGCCAAGAACTCTTGGAACTGAGCGGCCATGTCGGACTCCCACAGGTACGAAAATTGGTCATACTTGCGCTTGAACGCCGCCAACATGTCCTCGTTTTCCTGCAAGTAGTCGCTGATCGTCGCGAGATGCATGCAGATCATCATGTCTGAGTGCATTTCTTTCAAGTACGTTCCGCCGCCGTCCGAGTCCAAGCGCTTGACCGCGGTTGCAATGTTGAAGAAAGAGTTGATCCACATCTGAATCGTGTCACGGAGGCCCTTGCCGTTGTTCTCGCCAATACTGGGGTTGAACTGAACACGGTTTGCGATCAGATCAAGCTTGATTTCTAGCATTGGAAGCCGTTCGGCCTCTTTTTTGGGCTTGCCACCGCCAGAGCTTCCGCCTCCGATGGCACCCTCCGCGGCCGCGGCTGCAGCAGCAGCCGCAGCAGCAGCCGCAGCGTTCGCTGTGGCATTCGGGTCCAACTGCTTGGCCAAGAACTCGAGTGACGAACAGATCACGCGCGCGACGCCATTCACCACAATGTTGTTCACATAGTCGACGTAGGCCTTCCACTGCGCCGAGTTGACGCCGACTATGCCGTTGTTGGACTGCTTCAAGCGGCGGTGGATCTCGGCCGCACCTTCGCGAATCTTGAGCGTACGCTGGATAATGTAGCTCTTGTGGAGCTTCTCGTGTTCACTGACGGCGACAGGCTTGGCCTGGCGCTCGAGCAGTGGCGCGTTCCACGCGCCGAGCGTATCCTGGATCGTGTTGAGGTTATCCTTGAGGTTGGTGACAATCTCATTCGCGCCTTCGACTGCCTTACGGCATTCTTCGATGAACGTGTCGATGCCGTTGCTCTTCCAGTTGAGCTCGTCGATACCACGTCCAACACAAGAGTCAATGTTGTTGATGTGTCGACGCACTAGCGGCTCTTCAAGTGGGTGCAGACCTTCGATCATCGCGTTGTAGGGCTCCACAATGCGAGACAACTCGCCGCGGTACTTACGGTACGTCTCTTCCTTCGATGAGATCTGGAGAGCAGATTGCGGCACTTCAATGTTCAGAAGGCGCAAGTACTTGATCTCGCGCAGCAGCTTCTCCAGAGCCGGGTCAAAGTTGACGCGCAGGCAGCGCGTCTGCGTGTGGCGCACAAGCACCGGGTTCTTGAGCTTGGCCTGCGACGACCCTTCCACATCTCGGCTCCACTCTTCGACCTTTTGATTTTCGTACTCCTGTAACGACGCGATGATGGTACCGTACACCTTGTAAACCTCCTTTGCTTCTTCGCGCTCCATGACGTTCTGGTTGAGCTCCTTCAGCTTCTTCATGGGGTGCTCGATGCGCTCCATGAGACCACGGCACCAAGTCAGTGCGCCTGCCACCGGCGGTAAGTTCCAGCTGATCGGCGGTGCGTCACGGCTGTGGAGGAACAGCTCCTGAACAAGCTTCAGGTCTTGCCCATAGCTTTGAACCAGCGCAACGTGCTTCTTCTCGAGCTCATCCTGGATAATAGGTCGGTTCAAAAGCCCCTCGAACGAGTCAAGTAGCTTGAAGCGGCCGTAGATCGTGGAGCAGTCATCGAAGCCCTGTGTCAGCACAGAGCCCAAACGGCGCTCAAGCTCCTTGATCTTGCAGCGGAACTCGTAAAAGTTGTCGTCGAACTTCGATGCACCCACGTCCATGATGTCGCCTGACACGCGCTTGAAGGCGTTCACAGCCTCCGTGAAATCCGTGTGAATTTGCTGCACGCTGAGCGTCAGGGTTTTACCTTTCGTACCACCGACTTCGATTTTCGAGAGCTTACTGAACTGGACGATCGTCTGCGTGAGATCAAGAATGTCATGGCAGCGCTCCAAGAACGAATCAAGCCGCACAAACAGTGCGTTGCCCTGGATGCGCCATGGGTTGGACGGACACTCGGCGTTCGCAGTGGCCTTGTAGTCGAAGTACGTCGACTTGAACGCACTACAAACCTGCAGCGTCGTTTTTAGTTGCTCAACTGCCTGCCCGGCTTCATCCTGGTCGATGAGGGCAAAAATGAGCTCACCACTGAGGTACTTTCTCGCTTGGTTGATCAGCGAGTTACAGATCTCGCGCATGAGCACCACCAGCCGCGCCGGCGTGTTGTAGTGCTTCGAGTTCTTCCAAATCAGCAAAATGATGTGGAGCATGGGCTTGAACAGCTCAGTGAGACTTGGAAAGTCCTCGTCGTTGTTCAGACGAATGAACCATTCTTCCAGAGTACGCAGGTACTTCATGTTGTCATTCGCTTCGATGCGCGCGGTGAAAACTTCTTTGCATAGACGCGCGAATGTCGTGCAGTACGTTGACTTGGACCGATCAAGCGCTGTCAAGATCTTGCGCACTTTCTTGGACTGGAGCTGCTCGAAGATCGAGTTCAAGTTAGCGGCCTTGAGCTTCCAGAATTCGATCTCCGCGTCGGGAGTCGGATGGAGACCTTGCTTGAGCAAATCCTCGGGGTCTTGCTTGAGCACATTCTTGATCTGCTTGGTCCACGTCACGATGGATCCTTCGAGCAACGAGATCTTGTTGCTCAGGTTCGTGGCGTTGCCATCCACCGGTGGTAGTGGCAGACAGGTTTCACCTTTCGTCGCACCACTAATGATCGACACCGATGCCATGTACGAGTGGAACTTGTCGACGATCTCCTTCGACGCGACTTCGCCCCATCCTTCCTGGTTCGCTGGGTTCGAGAAAAGTGGAAGATAGATCTCCGAAATGAGCCTCTCCAGGTACTCAATGCTCGAGTTCGTGAGCTCGTTCATCATGATGTCTGTGTACACGTTCTTGCCCGTGATCGCAGTCTTGTGGTACTTCGTGAAGCAAATTGTCTTGCCCCTCGGAAGCGACGGCGGCATCTTGATCGAGGCGATCATGTTGTCGCCGGCGAAAATGAGCGTCGGGACGTCCTCATTCTCCAGAAACTCCTTGATGCAAGCCTCATTGGCCTCAGTCGCGTACTTAGCCGTGAACTTGGCGCCTTGCAACCCTGGGAACGCCGTCGCGACGCGCCGTTCGATGTATTGCAATGGATTCGGTTCCTTTTTGCTTGGAGCCGCCTCGTCCCCCATGGCTGCCACCTCGCGCTACAGACCCGTCGCCTTGCTCCTCTGTCTCTTCCTTTTCTTCCTGCAGTCAACGGCTTTCGCCCTAGAGCGCTTTCTTCGTGCGTATCTCGTCGCGCTGCCACTCGTTCAAGCGGCCGGCGACTCGGAATGATCGTGAGAACGACGCAAATTCTCTCCCCCTGCTTTCCTCGCCGCCTCCTCAAAGCAGCGCCTCCTCACACACCAAGTGAAACACCCGACCTTTCACAAAGCTATTGTTCTAAACGCACCTCCGTGAATCCGTGCCCCAACGGCACCAACTTGAAGCGACGCCTTGCGTCACATCCCTAAAAATCCAACCAGTCAAACAACCAGGGGATCGGAAAAGTTCGATGATTTTCACTTGTTCGACGCTTGCTGTTGTGTGTCAAAAGCCCTAAAACTTGCCGAGCAGCGCCGCGTACACGGCCATGACGGTCCACAGCCGGTTCTCAGCCTCATCAAACACGAGGGACTTGGACGAGTAGAACACCTCGTCGTCCACTTCCTCGCTGTGGCGCGGCAGACAGTGGAGGAAAATGTGGTCGTCCGCCGCGTTCTGGAGCATCTTCTTGGTCACCTGGTAGCCGGCAAAGCTCGCGAGGCGCTCTTTCTTCTCGTCCTCTTGGCCCATGCTGATCCACGTGTCGGTCGCGACCACATTCGCGCCCTTCACGGCCTCCACCGGGTCGGTCGTGAGGAATACCGACGTGCCGTGTTCCTAGATTGCAACAAGATATCCACAGAAAGCGCGATCAGTATGTGACAAGATATGGCATAGCAAGGCAAGCAGCGTTCACAAAACGCACCTTGGCGAGTCGCTGGGTCTCGGCGACGACGTCGGCGTCGGGCTCGTAGCCCGTCGGGGTCGCGATGCGCACGTTCGCACCGACCTTGGGCGCCGCGAGCATGTAGTCGTGGAGCACATTGTTACCGTCGCCGACCCACGCGAACGTGAGCTTGTCGAGTGTGCCAAAGTGCTCCTTCACGGTCATGTAGTCGGCCAGGGCCTGCAGCGGGTGGTACTTGTCCGACAGCGCGTTGATCACGGGCACGGACGCGAGCGCCGCGAGCTCCTCGACGTCGGCCTGCGCGTACACGCGCGCGAGGATCACCGAGTTGAACCGCGAGAGCACGAGCGCCGTGTCCTTGAGCGACTCGTTCACGCCGAGCTGGATGTCGTCCGACGACAGGAACAGCGCCTTGCCGCCGAGCAGGTGCATGCCCACTTCGCTGGAGATGCGCGTGCGCGTGCTGCGCTTCTGGAAGATCATCGAGCAGATCTCGCCCGCGAGCGGCTTGGGCGCCGAGGCCTTGGTCGCCGGGTCCGAGTAGAGCTTCTTGTACGCGATGGCGTGGTCCACGAGCCCCTGGAACTCGCCGCTCGAGAGCTGCGCGGTCGAGAGGAAGTTGCCGCCCTTCAGACGCGCGAGCGCCGACGAGGCCGCGGCCGACGACGCGAACGACCGCGCGTCGAAACGGCGAGGGAGCGAGAGCAGACGGCGCGACGCGAACATGGCGAGTGAGGAAATGAGAGGAGACGAATGGAGGCGGAGGTCACCGGAATCCGGAATCGATGAAACCAGAGCTTGCTTATTCGTGGTGTTTTCCGGTCCAGTTTGCCTTCATGTTTCCTCCTTACATTTTCGCAAAGGTTGTTTGCACAACTCATGTGGAAGTTACAAGTTATTGTGTCACTTACAGTAGTGCTAGGGATGGGTACAGTGTAACTATGTGTACCCCGCCAGGAGAATCTGCGTGTGGATCGCGAGGCCACCGTGCTCGGCTGATGACGAAAGTGCTGGGGGCCTGGCGACATGGGTCCTGCTGCCGTCGCGATCTTTTCGAGCGTCGTTCGTGTGTCTATGCGATCTCTGCTTGCGGCGCCAGAGACAAGCGCTTTCAACTGAAAGCGTCGGGCTCCGCATCGAGATCTTTTTGCGGTGGGTTACGCTGTGGGGGGGGGGGGGGGTACACTACGGACTGGTGGTCGGCTGAAGAGATTCCAGGTGCATGGAGATTCCTCGGCCACCAAGGCGGCGTCGGGCGGCCTCGCGTACGAGGCGACGACAGGATCTAAAGTATCTTTCCACGGCAATCTCTGTACTCTTTTTCTTTGCGTTCACTTGGCTCGCATTACGACCTCGGTACTGTTTACAACATGCATTTTTGCGTTCCTCCAGCGCTCTTCAAACCAAAGAAACACCTTAGAAGATCTGCTCCTCCGAGCGGCCGAAGAAGAGGCGGCCGATGAACGAGTCGACGCCCGAGATCTGCGCCTGCACGCCGGCCTTGAGGCGCTCCTCGTGGACCTTGATGGCGAGGCGCTCGCGCGTGGCCGCGGCCGTGCGGCTGCGCTTGAGGTCGCTCGCGAGACCGATGGCCGCGCACGCGTCGATGAACAGCTTGGTCGGGTTCCACTGGCCCGAGGTGATGCCCCACTCGCTCGTGGCGTAGTCGGCCGGGTACTTGTGGCTATAGAAACAGAGAGGGATTTGTTAGGAAAGCCTGAGGAGATAATGAGAAAGCTAGAGGTCTCGGTAACGTACTGGTAGTTGTGGTAGCCCTCGCCGATGGCGCCGATGCTGACGAACAGGTTCTCGACGGCCGCGATGTTGCGGTCGTAGGGCTTGTAGCCGAAGAAGTGGGCCACGCTGTTGACGCACCAGGTCATGTGGAGCACCCAGACGTGGCGGAAGATGCCGCCGATCCAGAAGCCGGCGGAGGCGCTGCCCATGAGGTAGCCCACGAACGTCGGGAACGCGTAGCACATAGCGAGCACGGTCCAGATGTAGTAGTTCATCTGGAAGACCACGAGCGGGTCGCGCAGGAGATCGTCGAAGTTGAGCTTCGCGCCGGCCTTGCGGACGTTGGCGTGCTTGCGCACCATGACCCAGCCCATGTGCGCGAAGAAGAAGCCGCGGCCCGAGTTGTGCGGGTCCGCGGTCGTGTCCGATCCCTTGTGGTGCACGCGGTGGTCGCGCGACCACTCGAAGATGCTGCCCTGGAACGCCATCGAGTTGCACAGCATGAGGAAGAAGCGGAGCGGCGCCTTGGCCGAGTAGCTGCGGTGCGCCCAGAGGCGGTGCGCGCCGGCCGTGATGCCGAGACCGGACGCGAACCAGAGTCCGAGCCAGAGCACGGCGATCTGCGCGAGCGACGCCGACGGCATCACGAACAGCAGCGTGTACAGCGCGCCGACGTGCCACAGCGCGAGCACGAACACGTTGTACCACACGACCTCGCCCCAGTGGAACGACGGCGGCTTCTCCGTGTCGTTCATCGTCTCCTCGGTCGGCACGAGGTCGTCGATCTCGTTGTCCTTGGCGGCCGCGGCCGCAGCCACAGGCCGTTGCTTGAGCGTCTCGGCGGGGGCGGTCATCGTGTCGGACGGAGAGTCACGCGGGCTTGTGCAGTGCGAGGCGGCTTCGTTTCTCACGACACACACAGAGCGGGGCGGGGGCGACGACTCGAGGTTGGCGGCGCGTGCAAGGTCCCTCTCCTTGAGCTCAGGTGAGCTCCCTGATCAAAGACACGTGCGACTCTTTCCATCGGTTTCGAGAGGGATCCACACGTCACTTTGGCTCGGGCCACTGATGTCACGGGCTGGGTCGGCAAAATCCAAGCTGCAGTAGATATTGTGCCGATATAATCCAATTGAAAATCCGCTTTGAAAGGTTTTTGTTGACCCGCGGATGCGCTCGGCGAATCAGAACGACTAACGGGAAATGGCTTACATACTGGATGCAAGAGTAACGGTTTGTCACCCAACTGTTGGCTGATTGGTATCAATTGTTGGAGTTTTGTTGCAAATGCGAAACGGCTGTTCGGCCGTTGGTGGCCTGCGACCCTTTTATGGGGGCCTCAACGTGGATCGTGCTGTCGTGAGGGACTGAACACGTTTGCGATTGGCCATTTTTCGCACCGATGACTGGATATAAGGAATGATGGTCACTGGTACAGTGTACCATTCAGGTGGCATGATGGTTCTTGGGTACACTTCTCTGCAACTTGCTGAGATGGCTTCTTTTGTGTCAGCACCTTGCCTCCACACGACCACTTGCTGTTTCCCAGCAGCTACTCTACCTTCTGCTTGGAGCTCGAGCCATCCGTAATGGAAGCAGACGGCTTGGAGAGGTGTGTACGGAAGAGAACCGAGGCGTCGACTGGCACAATCTCAGCCCCAAAGAGGCACGAGTTCACGACTGCTTTGCCGTTGTACGATCGCGCGAGCTGGGTCTGATATGCCTGAAGCCTATAGCATGTACAAGACATACGCGCGACGATCCACTGGCTCGTGAGATTGTCAAGGTTGCAGTGTCATGGGAGCATGGTAGACGTACCGGTCAAATAGTTGGCCGATACCGCTGGGTCTCGTCACCACGCGGAAGAAGATCGGCGCATTCGCATCATTCGTCATCTTCGCTTGGCGTGATTGGAAAAACTCGCTGATCGTCGCTTGATCCACAGCATCACGTGCACGGCGTCGACTTGGGCTAATGTCCTCAACGATGAGTGCGTCGAGCGAGGGCTGTTCGTAAACTGTCTCGAGGCTGAGTGACGCTGTGTACTCTCGGGGCTTGAGCAAGCGATGCAATACAGAGACGAGCGGCAGTCCTCGCAAAGCAACGATAGGGATCCACAGCACGGCGGATGCAAACCACACGCCAAATCGTACGATGCCAAACGACATGAAGAATACAGCATTCGTGGTGACGAGGAACACGAGGATCGTGAAGAGGAGCGTCCCGAGCAAGAGCTACAGCACCAAAGTACTTGTTAAAGGTGTGCCTCAACATCAATCAGCAGACGTGAACGGCATTACCTGGTTCACGTCATATTCGCACGAGTCGACACGCTTGCGTAGAACATTATTTTTCTTGCCCAGGAAGAGCTTCCATAGGGACGACAGCAAGCGCAGCTGCATGGCATTGAGCTTGGTGAAGTATAGGAACACCCAGTACGAGTTCCACGTCATCAGCCACAGCGCATCCGAGATCGCACTCAGTTGAAGCGTGAATCCTGCATGCTTCCAGCAGATGGACGCTGCATTCTGAAGCATCGGTGAGGAGACACCGTCTTGCCAGAGAGGGCTTGTGACAACGGTGTTGAGCAAGAATTCCCAGAAGTCGAGCCACATGAGAATACCGTTGCCGAGGATTGCCGCTAAGCGGTCGTTCAGCTGCACGACGAACCCCGGACGTCAGACTAGAATCCTCGGCTTAAAGCTACGGGGACACTTACCTTGAAACCGGCGGGGGCATCCATGAGCCAAACCACATTTTCTCGGAGTGCATCGAGGAAGCTGAGTGGGTGTCTGTGCAAACCATCGGCGTGAGCGAGATATTGCCGACTATCGACAGACAGGAGTCCGGCAAAGCGGCTGTGAACGCACAAACCCATTTCTTGAGCTGCCGGTAGAGCTGTTGAGGTCACGAAAGAGGCGAAGAACAAACCAAGCAGGTAATCGAACAGGAGGTACGTCACAAAATCGCTCAGCTCGGTGTAGCTCCCGGCTGCTGGAAATATCGTGCAGGAGAAACGGTAAGAATCCATCAGGTTGGGATGCAAGCTTGGGATATCCATATACCGTCTCGTTGACGACGATACCGAGCTCGAATCTGTTCTGGGAGAGTCAGAATATTGGAAAATCGATGCCCGAACACAGTCAAGCACTGGGAATAATCCTGGAATGCACGTTTGGTTAGAGCACACGACACACATCGGTTTGAGGCGCCATTCAATTACCTTGAGACTCGCTCCACGGCCGACAGGAATACTGCGGAGCACGGGAGCAGAGAGCAGCGCGAGCACCGTGTGCTGCCATACGGCATTCACGAGCGAAAACGGCATCCCAATCAAATAGTATCCGGTCATTTCGCACGCTGGATGCCACATCACGACATCAAACCAATGACAGTCAGCTCTCGCTTCCTTTTACACATATCATGAGACCCTCACAACCCATACCCTTAGCCAACGGACCAGCCGAGCGACTTGATGCTGCCAATGCCACTCGCGCATCGAACTGATCTTGAAGCTATCGCGATAGGCACGACAGTTAGCTCCCTCCACACGGATTGTTGCCTCTGCGAATATCCCACCTCACACAGTGGTGGATACAATCGCGACTTTGTCGGCATCGACGCGATCCCAGTGCGCGCGAGTCCGCGCGTGAAAAGCGCGGGATCGTACAGCACGACGACGCCGGGCACTGGTGCTTGTTTGCCGTTGCGGAGAATGCGCAAGGACCGGTCCACTGTTTCGGCGTCGGTCGTTGCTGCCTCGTACTCGACCACGAGCAGCTCCGCATCCGCACCATCACTCGCCGTTTGTCTCTGCGAGCGAGGACGACACATGCCAACGACCTCAAAGTTGTCCTGAACGGCGGCTCGATCTGTCGATCACACAGAAAAACGCTCAGACGACGACCCAAGCTACTATGTGTCGTACAAGTCGGCATACCGTGGGTCATATCCACGACACAGACCCCGCTCCGGGCCACACGCGCACCGACGAGCCAAAGCGTCTTCTCGCACTCTCCGTGGTCCTGCGAGGCGGCCCGTAGAGCGCCGTGGAGCCGCCGCTGCGGCCAGAACACCGTCACCTCGGCTGCCATGTTCGTGTTCGATCTCCCCGTTTGTGGTGATGCATGCAAGACATGCCGAAGGGTACCACTGAACTGGTACATAATTGTGATGTGGACCACGCTGCACAGACTTCAACATAGTCAATCGCTCGGATCTTCGGTGACGAATCTGGACTCCAACACGTGCGCAGGACCCCGTAGATGTTGTGGGAGATCACTGAGACTCTTACGAGGAGGATAATACTACCGCTGCCACTTTTTTAGGGGCAGGATGGCGGCGGCGTGAGTGGCGGACTCCCATCACTGGACGAACGTCTCTTCTTCGGTTGGGTGCTGTGTGAATGGGATCCGCGAATAAGAAGCTTGGCGTCAGGTTGTCGGGATACAGCCACTTCTGTTGGTGTTTTATCTTCCCCATTCCAGGCGCTGTAGTGCTGAGGGACCCGCCAAATCGCACACGGTGGAGAGTGCGTGGTGGAAGGGTGCAAGCTTCGACGCATCAATGGCGCTTGCCTAAGAGCTGCGATACGAAACCAATTCCGCTCCTCTGCTTCATCGACTAGCCGCGCATGACCGTCACATAACAACTCATCATGTCGATCGTTCTTCAAAATACTTTGTGTCGCAATGATAAAAAGCCTGGCTCGGAAGAGTATTGTAAGGCGAGCAGCGCAATTGACTACTGTGTCTTCTTCCCATCGCCATCCTGTGTAGAGTCTGTGGGCGTCGCCAATACGCCCCGCACATAATCCGTCGAGTGATAAAGCCCTGTCGCCAGGTCTCGTGACGTGCGCAACGTCGTGGTTGCGACGGACCAGCCGAGCCCCCACCAAGTGCGCGTGTTCTCCTTAGCCGCTTTCTGACTCCGCGGAGAGAGAGCCGCCTGGTCAGCCTCGGCTGCGGCGGCAGCCGTCTCATCTAACACGCTCGGCGCGACGCCCGTCAACGGGTCCAACGCGTCGCTCGCGCCATCCACCGAGCTACTCACCGCCATCTCCACCTCCGCGTGGCGTGACGACTTGCGGCGCTTGGCCTGCCGCCGCCGATTCTCCAACTGGATACGTGTCTACACATACGCGAACCCCGCATGTTCAGCACAAGTTGTCACAACCCACGTGCTGCGTGTTATCCGGAACCGTACCTTGGCGATGGCCAATCCGGTGATCGAGCCAAAGGCCATGCCCGGGAGCACCATGAGGAACCCGACGAGCGGCTGCGCGAACGCGAGGAACACCACGAGCCCGCCGATCCAGCCGGCGACCGCGCCGCACGCGCCACCAAAGAGCGACAGGTAGAGCAGCCGCGAGCACATGGTCGCCTCCCACTCGCGCGCGTCCTGCGCGCGGCGCAGCTGCTCCTCGGCGTGGAAGCGCAGCCGCTCGGCGTTGAGCGCGCGGCGCTCGGTCGTGCGCTCGACCACGTCGCGGTGCTGCTGCAGCTGCCGCTGGAGCTCCTTGGTCACGGCGATCGCGGCGTCGCGCTGCGCGATGAGCTCGTCCTCCATGGTAACGCGTTCAATCCAAGCAGGGCTGGGTGGATAGATCGGCCTTGAGATGGCGGCGAAACTGAGCTGCTTGGATGACGCACACCGGATCAGCACCCAAAGTAAACGTATCATAGCGTGGACCACGTTATAAAACTGGTTAGGTGCACCACATAAGTCGTGTCAGGCAACTTCAACACCACATTAGGATCCAGGGACCACGCAAGTCATCGAAGGTGTTCTCTTCCCCTTACGAAAGCGCACATGTTTTATCACAAAGAGCTACGCTCGGGGCGCGTGGCCGCGTGAGTCGAGCGCGGCTGGGAAGAGTTCGTTGAACAGCAGTCGCCCTGGCGTGAAGACGGCGAACAGGCCAGCGCCGACTGCGCCGATGTACGAGCCGCGCATGTACGCGATGTGGCGAGCCAGATCGCGGGGCTTGCGGCGAATGTTGTAGATGCCGGCGCCGACGCAGTACAGTGTTAGGGTCGAGAGTCCGTGGATCCAGGAGAAGTTGCCGTTGTTGGACGCGCGGATCCCGTAGGACGAGAGGCAGGTCACGATCATCGACGCTGACCACGCGCGACCCAGAAGGCGGTGCGTGCGCGTGCCCTTGGGCAACAGCAAGACCGATGCGCCGAGAGCGAGCACGCCTGTCGCCGCGGCGGTGTGCACGATCGTAACCGTGTTCCAGTGGTGCTCGTTCGGGTCACGTGCAGAGTTCTTCACGTCGATGGCACTGTTGTCCATGATGGCGAGAGAGCGGCGTGGGCTTGAGCTGGAGAATGGAGAAGTTATAGTGTGATTGCGTCTACCGCCACGAGGAAGACGGGAGAGCGCTTTGCCGTGTTGAGCGGGGGCTTCGTAGCTGAACCCATTTTGCCATCCATGTTGGTCGCCGCCACCATTCCTGGAAGGGGGGGAGTGTTGCCTGGAGTGCGGAGTGTTGGTGTGACTTGAACCTCAAGTGGGTACAGCACATCTATTTTGATAGAAGTATCAGGTTTTGAAATCCTTTTGAAGTTTATTCCCTTTTTTCATAAACAAATCCATACATAATATGCATTAATAGAGTAGAAATGGTCTGGAATGATTTTGCTCCCCAGCCATCATCATGGTCAGTGGCGATGTTGAAGCCATTTTCTCCCTCCAGCACCAGCACAGACATGATCGCGGACCTATCGCTGCATGAGTGCATGTAGATGCACGGACGATGGCTACCAACAGCCCTCGTCCGTGTCTGCTCGAGGGATCTACTGGTCTTTCGTTCGATGCATCCATTTATCCTCCAGGACATTCGTCCTCTTCGCCAGAGTAAGCAACTGTATAGCTCCGATCCGTGGGTGATCCTGTAGTTCGGACAGGTATACAGGAGGACCCTTTGGCATCCTTCTCTCGATCGTTCCTTGCACCAGCCAGAGAACGTACGGTGCCCAGTTTCTTCAGAAGCACCTCGCTACATTCAGTCGGATAAGCGCTCAAACACATTCGTTTTCGAACGTTTTCAACCTTGAAGAACAAGCGAGTGGGTTGAATGCTCCCCACGGTCGCGTCTGTCCTTCTGTCGTCCCTCGTTAGCGCGGTGTTGCGGTCGGCTCGCCCCTGACTCATCGGATCGCGTGGTCGCACAGTACTGTACAACGGAGCCAGCGCACGCTCGTTGACTTGACCTGAGTTCTGGCTCTCTTCACTTTTCATCGATGGAGCCTTTTGGCTCACGAGCCGCCAGCACGTCCCAGTTATATTTTTTTCTGTTTCTTTTTCTTTTCCATCCTCGCGGAGCATCATCTTCCCTGCATGACTGCGCCGCACGCATCTTCTCTGGGATCCTTGGAACGACTGGCGGAGGTCCTCCGTGCCTGGGTTTCGTGTGACAGGAACGCAGAAACGCGAGCCCATCCACACCGCAGGAGACATGACTGCTCGCTCCACATTCATGCGCATCTAATCTCGTCGCTTATTTTTCATCTGGAGAGGCATGGACCAAAATGGCATCGCGAGGCGTGGTTGATAAAGATACGATTTTTCTTCTTTTTTTAGGGTACACTTCTGCAGTGCAGGTTGCGTGGATGGTGGTGGTCTATGGGTGGTGGTGGGAAAGCTGCACGGGGCTCCCATGCCGCTCCTCTTCTTTCTTCCTTTTTCTCCTTCTTCTTCCTTTCGTCCTGTCGTAGGTGCGATGCTTGGTCGACACGTAGTGGCTTCTTTCTCGCTTGACGGTCACGATCCAGCGAAGGCTCGCTCCGGAAGGTGGGCAACGGAGAAGAGTAGAGGAAGACGTGGCGCGGGCCAGGGCTTGATTGGGATCGTGCGGGGAATATATAATATATGGTACATTGCCCATGGTCCACTGCGCCTTACAACTCCAGCTCGACACTCGATGGGCTCGTCTCCTGGGCCTCGCCCTTGACGTTGTTGTGGAACGAGGGCGTCGGCAGGCTGGACGAGATCTCCAGCGGGATGAGGCTGAACTCG
>JAMFLL010000558.1:0-32434 GCA_027475725.1 Pythium rhizo-oryzae
CGACGAGGCGCGCGCGTGCCGCGAGCTCGCGGCGCAGGCCATCGCCACGCTCGTCAAGCGCATGGGCAACCAGGCGCTGAACGAGTGCCTCGCGCTCGTCGCCTCGTGGTGGACCAGCGCCGCCGCGGACAAGAAACTGCTCGCGACCGCGGCTCAGGTCACGGCGCTCGTGCTCGACTGCCGCCCCGAGTTCCTGGAGAAGCACGCCACGGCGATCCTGTCGAGCGCGCAGGGCGAGCTGGCGCGCCGCGTTGCAGAGCTGCGCGATGACAGTGATCACCAGAGCTACGGCGACGACGACGACGACGCCGCGACCGCCGCGGTAGTCGCGTCCTGGCCGCTCGTGCGGCAGCTGCTGGCGACGCTCGAGCGCTTCAGCGAGTGCCTCATCGCCACGTACGAGACGTGGTTGCTCGGTGCCGAGGGCACTGCGTTCCTCACGACTGAGCTACCGACGCTGCTGCTCGAGTACCCGCACGCGGAGGTGCGCGAGGCGGCGCTCAAGATCGTCGCGTCGTACCTGCGTCGCCGCGAGGTGGAGACGCTCGCGTTCCGCGGCGGCAAGAAGATCAAGAAGGCGTCAGCCGAGCTGGTGCGCCAGTCGCCGCTGTTCTTGCAGTCGCGCGGTGCGCTGTTTGCGTGGGCGAGCCGCGCGACCAAGTTGCTGGCGAAGCCGAACGTCTCGGAGGCGGCGGCGGGCGAGGCGCTGGAGGTGCTCTCGTGGCTCATCGCGGCGCTGCACGCGCACGAGGCGACGATCCCGCAGGACATGAACGAGGAGGACGCGGTGCCGCCGGTCGCCGCCGCGGAGACCGTGGAGGAACAGCAAGAGGAGGAGCCGGAGCAGGCCGAGAACGAAGATGATGAGGAGGAGAAGGACAAAGAAGACGAGAGCGACGCGCTGGCGGTCGCGGCGCAGGACGAGAAGGAGCGCCAGCAGAGCAAGACGCCGCTCGGCTGGGTGCTCACGCGGCTGTCGTACCTCGCGCGCGGCACGTCGTCCGAGGTGGTCAAGACCGCGGTCTTCAAGCTGTTCGCCGCCTTCATCCACGCGCAGAGCGCCGAGACGAGCCGCGCGTTCGTCGTGCAGCTCATCAACCCGCTCTTCCGCGCCGCGAGCGTGCTCCAGGACAAGAAGGACGAGAGCGCGCTGCTCATGATGGCCGCCAACAAGCGCCGGCACGGCGCCAAGGCGCCCGAGGAGCCGCCCGCGAGCGCGCTGCTCGCGCAGGAGGTGCTCGAGCGGCTCGAGGCCAAGATCGGCGCGCCGGCGTTCCTGGACGCGTACACGTTCGTGCAGAAAAAGCTCGCGGTCTTCCGCGCGTCGCGCCGCGAGAAGCGCAAGCGCGACCTCGTGAACGACCCGCAGCTCGCGGCCAAGCGCAAGCTCCAGAAGAACGACCAGAAGAAGCGCGCCAAGCAGCTCAAGAAGCGCAAGTTCGCCGTGCTCAAGGGCACAATCTCGGCCGCCACGCGCCCGTCCAAGGCGATGCGCCCCGGCGCCGAGTGAGACTGCTACTAGATCCCCATTTACATAGCAAGCATAGAGACGAATATATACAGAACAAGTTGCATTCTCAGTCTGAGCCACGTTCACGCCGGACCGCCTCGAGGATCTTGACGCGGTGGAGCCGGATCGCGACGCCGAGCTCCGCGAGGTCGCTCTCCTCGGCCTGTGCGAGCAGCTGGCCGTCGATGCCCTGCGAGCGCAGCAGCTCGGCGTAGCGTCGTGCGTCCTCGCCCAGCGGAAGCGCCCCCACGAAGCGCTCCACGTCGGTCGCCGTCATCTGCTCCACCGCCACCACGCGGCACGGCTGGGAACTCAATGACCGAAGTGAAGGCGACGCTGCCGGTGAACGGAGACTGAGACGATGCGGGCTATTCAGCGCCTGCAGCCGGCGCTTGGTCACGCTCACGGACGCCTGGAGCTTGGTGAGCGTCGCGAACTTGTCCACGAGATCCTGGCGCCGCAGCTCGTCCGCCTGGAGCGCGGCCTTGAAGGTCTCGAGCGCGGTGAAATGGACGGCACGCGGGGATTCGAACTCCACCGCAGGGTTAGCCGTGTCGTCGGGCGGCGGCAGCGCTAGCTGACGTGACGGTGACGGCTGCTGCTGCTGAAGCACGCGCGCATATTCCTTGGCGCGTGTCACCCGGCGCCGGTCCATGCGCAGCACAGCCTCTTTGCGCTGCAGCTCGTTGCGCCGGTGGAAGAGGTCGCCTGTGCGCAACTTGATGTCGTGGTTCAGCGCGGCCACGCGCGTCGTGAGCGCGCGCTTCTTGTCGGGGACGAGCAGCAGGTCCTTCTGCAGCCGGCGCTGTAGCACCGCGAGCTCCTCTTTCATCGCGCCCAGCTCGTGCTCGTGCTGGAACACGAGCTCCTTCGCGAGCTCCACGTCGAACGCCATGGCCTCGCGCGGGTCTGGCGTGGTACCGTCACCGCTACGAGGCTGGAGACTCGGCACGCTCGCTGACAGCGCGAGCTTCATCGGTCGGTGACTCCAGTGGACCCGCGTGGGCGTCCCCTGGGTCGGGGTCGTTGCAACAGGGGTCGTTGTCAACGCCGATGGCTCTGGCGCGACGACAGCGAAGTCGTGCGCCACAAGCGCGTCGGCGCTGTTCTCGGTCGGGGGCGACCCCCCGCGGAGCGCGTGCTCTTCCTCGAGCAGCTGCCGGCACGCTGCGTAGATGCGCTTCATGTCGACGTTGCCCACGAACAGCGCGAGCCGGCAGGCCATGTCGGGTGAGGACTCGCGCAGCGCCGCGTGGTCAAGGTGGAGCGGCGCGAGGAACGGGTTCCGCTGGAGCCGCAGCCCCTGGAACGCGGGCAGCTGCGCCACGGCCGCACCGTGGAGCGCGACAAAGTCGGTGTCGCTCAGCATCTTGGCGAGGTAGTTGAGCCCGCGCCACTGGAACACACGATGGTCGCGGTGCGCGCACTTCCACTGGTCGATGCCCTCGACGATCTGCACGCTGACGCCGCGCAGCTGGTCCAGCAGGCTCTGCACGACCATGGGCGCCGCCGCGAGCGTGGCCGAGGCCGCGAGCGAGTGCTGCAGCTGCGCCTGCGTGCGCGTAGCGCGCGCATGGCTCGTGAGCAGCTGCGTGAGCGCCTCGAGGCAGCCCTCGCGCTCGACGATCTTGCGCACGACGTCGAGATCCTGGAGCGACGTGGATGCGCGCTCGTGCGCGAAGAACGCCGTGCTGCTTGTGCCCGTCGGCGGTGTCTCAACCATCGACGCTGTCATGGTGTCAAGCATGCTGCGGTGATGGACCTAGTGCTGTGTGGGAGTGGAGCGGCATGCGATAAACTTTGGCCATGTTAGTGCGGCAATAAATAGACAGACGCGGCAACAAGATTCAGCAAGTGAATGCATTACCGCAATATACGAGACAGACAACCTGCGCTGGGGCTGGCTGGCTGGAGAAGACGTCAGCACACACGGATAGATGTACAGGGTTCAAACTGGCAAACTAGGGGCTCATACAGCGGCAGTGTGGGCCGTTGCGGGCGGCACCGGCGCCGGCGGAAGCGGCGACGCGCCGTAGTACGGCATCGGGTAACGGGGCGGATGGGACGGCGGCGGCGGCGCGTGGTTGGCGTACGGGTGGTGGTGCGGGTGCGGCGGCGGCGGGTAGTACTGCTGGCTGAAGCTGCGCTGGCGATACATGGGCGCAGATCCGTGGCCATACGGTGCAGCGCTGCGCACGCTGGTAGGCGTCATGGAGCGGCCGTAGTAGTCAGGCGACGACACCGGCTGCGACTGGTACTCGTCGAAGCAGGCGTCACACACGCGTTGCGGCTCGTCATCAAAGCCCATGCCCAGCAGCGTGACGCGGCGACTCGAGTGCTCGTGGCAGAATGAGTTGCCGCACATGCGGCAGTGGTGGCGACGCGTGAAGAGCGTGAACGCCTCCTGGCACTCGTGGCAGTGCGTGTTACGCGACCACTTCACGACGCGCGGTGGTGCGAACGGGTACGCTGGGTGGCGCGACGACGCGCCCATGTGGAACGACGCCTCGGACGCCGGCGTCGGCGGCGTCATCGCACCGTTCATGTGATGGTAGCCGTAGCCACTGCCCACGTGAGGGTCCGAGTTCGTGCGCGACGGCGATGGCAGCCGCGGGTACCCGTCAGTCTCGGCATCTTCGTGAAGTGGACCATCGAACGGCTGGTGGATGCTCGAGCCGTTCGAAGTCACTGTCGATGACCGTGTTGGCTGAGAGCTCGCGAATGACATCGTGTGCGCCTCGTGCCTTGCTTGCATTGCCGCCGCTGTCGCTTCTTCTTCGGTCTTGTACGCCACGGACTGCCGCAGCATATCCATTTGTTGCTGAATACTCCAGATGAGGCTCTCAACGCCCGTGTTGGCACCACCTCCGTTGTCGTACCCGTTGTCAGAGTACCCACCGTTGCTGCCATCCGAGTTTGCGAATGAATACCGCCTCCGAGAGTCCCAACCGTGGACACGGCTTGTCTGCGGATACCGCTCGTCGTAACCTGGCATGGGCGGCCGTGCCACTAGTCGCTCGAGCTGCCGGCACTTGGCGTCGAGCTCTTCGATACGACGTGTGAGCTTGGAGACGTGCTCCGACTCGCGAACATGCATCACACTCTTCGCGCGTCGAGGCAGCGGATGCGCGCGAGGTTCGTTGGAGACGTCGGCATTTTCATCGTCAGCCTCGGACACCCCATCAGTCTTGTCAACGGACATGGTTCGACGCGTGCGATAGCGACGGTTTGCTACCGCAGCTTGGGAGGCGTCCAGCGAGGACACGCGTGAGCGGCCAACGCGCGGTTTCCGCTCAGACTGCGATCGTGTTCTCTGCTCACCAAGCATCTTCTGAAGTCGCTCGATCTCTTGCCGCAAGGCACGATCTTCCCCTTGTTCTCGCTCCGGCTCATCCGACGACAACCGGTCGCGACGGGACGTTTGTCGCTTCAGCTTTTCGTCCCTCCCGCTGCGAGACTTGGCGCGCCGCCAGTCGTCTACTTCATTGTCCGAGCCGCTTACAGATCGTCCTCGGCGCCCACCGCTCGAGAATCGATCCGTGGACTCGTCTTCCGTGACCTCGGAGCTGGACCTTACTCGACGAGACGAGCTGCGCTTTTCCACCACTGGTTCATCTTCTTCATCGGGCGACAGCTCATCCACTTGGGTCTTGGAGATCGTAACGCCAAGCTTGAAGTGCGCAAAGGTTCGACGCAGGCGGTGCGCCAAAATCTTGGCGTCCAGCTCGTGCTTCCGAGCGAGCGCGCCTCGCATGCACCGCTGGATACTATTCGCTGCCACACGCTGCTTCAACGCCTTCAATCGCCCCACAAACTGCATCGCCTGGTAACGGCGGATTAGAACTTGGAGTGTCAGCGCTGCACTTCGCATTCGCAGGAACCGTTTACGTTGGTGGTAGCCCACCGTGACGCGCTGCAGCGTGCGCACTGCCCGGTCACGGACGCGGAGCCGCAGTCGGATAAAGTCATTGTACGCAGCAGTCTTGCAGAACACGATGCTTCGGCCAAGCTGGACGCCGTAGCCTCGCACAGCTTCATTAAACTTGGAATTGTCGACCTTGAGAAGTGTCTTCACCGGCGGGCCGATGGTCCGCTGCTTTTCCAAATTCACTTCGTCGAGGAGCAACGCGACCAACGCTTTACAGATATCAGCGCGGTCCATGTCTGGCTGAAGCTGCCCGGACTTGACTAACTTGTGGCGGTAGCAAGAAAACATGTCCACGAACGTCTCATGCGTTAGACGAGCTGAGTAGCCAGCACGAGCGATTCGTAAGGCTTCCAGGACGCCGACGGAGCGAAGCTGCTCGACCATGCGATGGCGATCAAACGCACCAGGTTTCTTCTCCTCGTTCGGCTTGAGACACCGGATGTAGTGTGCTTCAGTGTGACCAATCTCATCGATCAATGTGTCAAGCTGACCGCGGAACTGGAAGGACACACTCGGAGCTCGCAGGAGAGATCCTCGGCTTCGTGAGCGTGCCCGACCTCGGCCGCCACTGTCCGGGGCATCCTCAATGGCCTCGTCCGCTCCAATAGTCGCAACGATCTCGTTCTCGGATGTTGTTAGCACTTGGCAAGCATCGGTTGGCAGCGAGTCTTGGTTCTTCTCGAGGAACTGTTCGATCCCATACCGCACTCTTCCAGCGAAGTGCTTGATTACGAACTGGTGGTTCACTCGATCCATTTTCGATGCCGTAAACGGAGCGTCGCTCGCCTTCAAGGACTTCTCTTCGTCCTTGTCGCTAACTGAGGACCCCTGGTGCAAGTAGCGACCGAATGATGTCACGAGAAGCGGCAATGTGTACTTCTGTGACAGCTGCGGCTGCAACAGACTCTCGGTGACGTCAGCGCCACCATGATACCGGTAGTACTTGGTGGTGAGTGCCTGGTTGGAGCCCTTCGGAATGAGGCACTCTTGGTCAAGTAGCGAGAAGAGACCGTTCGACTTGTCGTCGAACAGCGCCAAGCACGCCGCGTTGCTCGGATGGCCAATAGAGCGCCAGTCGATTCCCTCCGATACGTAGATGTCCTGCTCCTTGACAAACACGAACTCGTTGAACTGCGCCTGGAGCCGCTCGTTAGCGTAGTTGATACAGAGCTGCTCGAAGCCGTTTTCCTCAAGGCTCTCGAAGCCAAAGATATCGAGGATGCCGATGGTCTTGATCTGGTTCTGTTCATGCGGCGCGAGACAATCTCGGTAGTTGATGCCATCACTCAGGCGGCTCACAAGCCACGTGAAGAGGCGGCCGTAGATGGCCTTGGCGAACGACCGGCTCGCGTCCTTGGACTGCTCCGCGTTGAGCTTGAGCGTCACGACATCAATGCCCGCCGTGATCTCGCGCGTGAGCAACAGCGATTTGAGCTTGTCGACACCCACACCCAGCAGCTCGGCGCACTTCTCAAGGTGGAACATACTCTTGTCGGTGACGGTCGCTGCTTCCTCGGGCCCACCGGAGCCTCCCGTGTGCTGGGACGAGCTCATGGTGAAGTTGACGTTACCGAGATGCAACAGAGCCGCGAGGATGGCGTAGATCTGTTCGCGCTCGGCGGCCTCGACACCCGTGTCCTCGAATGCCTTGACAGTCTGCTTGAAGCGCTTGGCATACAGCGCCGTCAGCGGGCTGCGACGCTTGGCCATCAGTGCCTTGTTACCACCGGTGGCGCCGTAGGCGTTGAGCAGCTCGTACTTGTGGCCGCGTTCTAGCCCGAGCGACGCGAGCAGCTCGGCGTCGCCGCCCTCGAGCAGCTCATAAAAAATGTGGAAGTTGCGCTCCTGCGTGGACTGGTGGATGAGCCGAACTTTCTCGAGCAGGTACGACGCGATCTCGGCGCCGACAATCTGGTTCTGCGCGTCGAACTGAATCTTGATGAACTTGCCGAAGCGACTACTGTTGTCATTGCGGATGGTCTGTGCGTTGCCGAAGGACTCGAGGATCGGGTTGGTCTGCAGGATGCGCAGCCCGATCTCCTGGATGTCGCCCGCCGCTGCGACGGTCTCGACATCCTCGTCGTCGTCCTCGTCGCCACCTTGGGTGTGCTTTGTTGTGTTGCTGTTGTTGTTGCTGTTGTTGCTGTACACACCGGTGGCGCCGTTCGCGGCCGCGGAGAAGTCGTGGCCCACGGACGTGAGAAACTTCATGAGGAACTTGGTGGACTCGGTCTTGCCGGAGCCGCTCTCGCCGCTCACGAGGATCGACTGGTTCTTGGCCTCGCGCTGGAGCAGCCCGCTGAACGCGCGACCCGCGATCGCAAACACGTGCGGCAGCGGCGAGGCGCCGTCGCCGTCCGCGGCAGCACTCGCACTGGCACCACCGCCAACGCTTGCGAGCATCGCGTGCTTGTACTGCTGGATGACGGCGTCGCCGTAGAGCGGGAGGTCTTTGAACGGGTTCACGGCGAGCAAGATGTCGCCGATGGACGTGTAGATCCGGTCGTGCGCGAACCGCTCGCTGAGCGCGTGGAGCAGCGCCGGCTCGTGGAGGTACTCGAGCCCGATGAGGCACGCGAGCGACACGAAGTCGCGGCGCGTGTTGCGCAGGAACAGCTCGTTGGCGTCGTCGCCGTCGCCCAGGTACCGCCGCGTGACGATGCTCTGCGCGGCGTCCGCGAGCTTGACCTTGACGGCGCCCGTGGCGGCCATGTCCTGGCAGTCGAGCACCACGCCCGCGGCCCAGACGCTGTCCTCGCTCTTGACCCAGACGTGCGTGCCCACGTCCATAGCGGCCTATGTGTCTGCAAGTGTGTGTCTGTGGGGGGTACGACGCAGTTCTCGCGCCGCGAAGAAGAAAAATGGCCCGCCGGGAACAAAAAAACCCAGGGGGGAAGAACGGTTCTGTGCGGACGCGATCTGAAGGGAGCGAACCAAGACACGGTCGACACGCATCCACAAGGAGAACGACGTCAGTTCACTTTGCGCAAATGGAAAGAAAGAACGGCTCGGCGGCAACTGGCCCCAACGGCGCGCGCCGCGGGCGCTGGACCGTTCGTGTGGCGAGAGCAAAGGACGCGCTTACGTACCGGTACGGGTTCGGCAGTCGCGCGCGCCTTGGTGTTGGCGGAGGATGGAGATCTGGCGGTGGATTGGCACTGGCGCGCAGACCCGATAGCGGGGGCGGCAGGCGGGAGCGAGTCGACCGACAGTCAGCAAAAGTGGAAGGAGGATGGGTGCATACGCCGTCCCCCCCCGTCGCGGGCGGTGGGAAATGGAGGAGCCGAGTGACGGCCGCCGGGGACTGGCGAAGAGGAAGGGAAAGAAAAGCAGGCAGGCAGGCGCCAGGCGGTCGACCTCGAGTCGACGGCGGCAGAAGCGAAGGAAGAAAAAGCGACCAAAACACAAAACACAAAAAAGGGGGAGCTGCGCGACGGACGACCGACACAGTCACAGAACCAGGGCGTCACAGGGTTACACTGTACCCGCCATATGACGTGGCAACTCTGCTAAAACCGTACCAAATCTACGCGACTGACGTATTTTGTGCCCAGATCCCAGGAATAAGATCTCGTCACAAAAGCACAAACGGCTTTAGCAGAAGTGGAACGAAGGCTCCGGCCAATCCCAGCCTGGGATTCGCTCGAGGCGACAGTGCGCATTCTCGTCACGTCCACTTCCTCCCAGCATTCTGATCGCTCTGTACTGTACCGGTCCGTTGCGACGAAGCACTGCGAAGGGTGAATCACCCAGTGACGCGTCGCATTCCCACTTTACAACCGCACGAGATTCGCATCGCTCGGGATGCCACGGCGGCAACGATGAGGAACGTTGGTCTTGGTTGCGAAGACGCAGATTGGCAAGCATGGTGACTGGGCGCGAGCATAACCGAAAATGTGCAGAGGGCCAGTCCAAGAACAATCCCCACTGGCCTGTTCTTTGCAGAAGGGTGAAACGGGGTTCGTCCGTTCTTTTTCGTTGAGCACTTGACGTGTAACCACCAGCATTCATGGTCACAGCGACAACCACTCCCAGGATAACCTCCCATTAGTAACCCACCATCACTCCTCTGTACCCACCCGGTCAATGCGACCACCACTTTGCTCGCTTGATTACCCACCCTGGGGGCAATCAATCACCCAACTCATGACTCTGGGTGTTTGGGTGCGTTCGCTTCTGGACCCTGGCCCACGTTTCCTAGACGACTTCGAGTTTCGGAATAGATCCGAATCGGCCCGATGATGAACAAGCGCGCGACTCGGCTGGCACTGCAAGCGCTCGCGCGGCAGCAGCAGCAGCCGGGCGCTGCGCGTCGCCTCATCCACAGCTCGCGCATGATGCTCGCGCCGTTCGAAGAGGGCGGCATGTCGCGTCTCCGCGAGACGCCCGTCAACCTCGTACGGATCTTGACTTGTGATGCGTTTGCTGCTGGAACTGTGTTGCTGACTCGGTCGTCCACTTGCAGGGTGTGCTCATCGTGCCGCAGCAGCGCGCGTGGGTGGTCGAGCGCTTCGGCAAGTTCCACACGATCCTGCCGCCGGGGCTCCACTTCCTGATCCCGGTCGTCGACAAGATCGCGTACGTGCACTCGCTCAAGGAAGAAGCGATCAAGATCCCGGGGCAGTCGGCGATCACCAAGGACAACGTGACCATCAACATTGACGGCGTGCTGTACGTCAAGATCATGGACCCGTACAACGCCAGTTACGGCGTCGAGGACCCGCTGTACGCGGTCACGCAGCTCGCGCAGACCACGATGCGTTCCGAGCTGGGCAAGATCACGCTCGACAAGACGTTCGAGGAGCGCGAGTCGCTCAACAAGAACATTGTGGAGTCGATCAACCAGGCCTCGGAGGCCTGGGGCATCAAGTGCCTGCGTTACGAGATCCGCGACATCGCGCCGCCGAAGAGCGTGAAGGCGGCCATGGACATGCAGGCAGAGGCCGAGCGTAAGAAGCGTGCTGAGATCTTGGACTCGGAGGGTGAACGCCAGGTGCGATGTCATAAGCGAATCATGCATCCTTACTTGCTGGGAGGTAGGTTGTTCTCACCGGGACCTTTTGCTTTGATTGTGATAGGCGTACATCAACGTGGCGGAAGGTAAGAAGCGCGCGGCCGTGCTGGAGGCCGAGGGTAATGCCGCCGCAATTCTCGCGCGCGCGACCGCCTCGGCTGACGCGATCAACCGCCTCTCGCAGGCGATCGGCAAGGCAGGCGGTAAGGACGCGGTGGCGCTGCAGATCGCCGAGAAGTACGTCGACGCGTTTGGCAAGATCGCGAAGGAGAGCACGACCGTGCTGCTGCCGTCCAACACGAACGACCCGTCGTCGATGGTGGCGTCGGCGCTGTCCATCTTCGCCAACATCCAGAAGAAGAACGCGTCCGGCGCGGGTGCAACGGCCGCCGGCGAGAGCTCCGCGAGCGAGGGCCGCGTCGAGGAGTACACGCTCGACCGCCTGGACGACGTCGACGACAACAACAACCGAAAGTTTTAGGCTGCGTGTTCATTTCGATCGTAATGAACCAGACAACGTGAGTTGGTTCGTCGCGCATTTGGTGGCCGATCTTTTTGTCATGAGACGTGGTGCTTGCTCTGGTGAGCAATCGATTGCTCCCCCACAACCCGTGAGTGTTTGTCTGCCCGTCATCGTTTCCCCTGACGTCGACCATACAAACACCAAGTCAAGTATTTTTGAACCCGTGCCGGTGCGCTCTTGATCCCGACGTGCTGAACCTTGACCCCTCACCGCCCTAATCGCGTTTGGTCTCCCCGGGTTTGGTCTCGGGCTCTTTCCGCCGCAGAGAGAGAGAGAGAAAACGAGACTTTCAGTCGCGAATTTGACGGCCATCGCGACAAGCGGCTCAACGGGACTTTTGGTCCGGAGACCCCACAGCCCAGAAGACGGTCCGGCTCTGGGTTTTTATTCGTCGACAGTCTATCCGGATAACCTGAGGGCATCCGGAGTCACCCAGCAGCGCCGACTCCCTCACTTGAGTGCCCTCTTCCTCGGCCCGCCGTGCGCTGCTGCTGGCCGGTTGATGCCAACGTGCGTCCTCGCGGGAGCTCGGCGGCGCGCGCTCTTCTTCGCGTAGTTGGCCGACGCGCCATGAAGGACGACCAGCAGGAGGTCGTGGTCGGCATCTGCGGCGGCGTGGGCCCCGCCGCGGGGCTGCTGCTCCACCAGATCATCCTCGAGCACACGGACGCGGACGGCGCGGACCAGGGCCACCTCAACGTCGCGCACTTCTCGCGCTCGCAGGACATGACCGACCGCACCGAGTACCTGCTGTTCGCGGCCGACCCGCTGCGCGGCAGCGGTGCCAAGGCCGCGGGCGAGGCGGTCGAGAACCCGGCCGTGGGCATGGCGCGCACGTTCGAGATGATGCGCGCGGCCGCTGCGCAGGGCAAGGCGCGGCTCGTGGCCGGCGTGCCCTGCAACACGTTCCACGCCAAGCCCATCTGGGACGAGTTCCTGCGGCTCACGCAGCGCAGCGGCGCCGCCGCGAGCGACCCGCCGGTCGTGTACGTGCACATGCTGGACGAGACCGTGCGGTTCATCCAGCACTACGCGCCCACGTGCGCGCGCATCGGGCTGCTCTCGACCACGGGTACGCGCGAGTCGCGCGTCTACCACGACCTGCTCGAGCCACTCGGGTACACGATCGTCGAGGTGCCGCTCGCGCTCCAGAACGAGCTCCACGAGTCCATCTACAACACCACGTGGGGCATCAAGAGCACGGCGCCCGCGGTCAAGCCGCGCTGCGTCGCCAACTTCCACCGGTACGCGCGCCTGCTGCGCGCGCGCGGCGCCGAGGTCATCGTCATGGGCTGCACCGAGATCCCGTTCGCGTTCACGGGCAAGAAGACCGCCGCGGGCGCGCTGCTCATCGACCCGATGGTCGCGCTCGCGCGCGCGCTGATCCGCGAGGCCGACCCGTCGCGGCTCAAGCGGCTCGAGGTCGACGCGCCGTGGCCGCGCCAAGTGTCCAAGCTCACGGCCGGAAACGCGCACACGACCACCACGCTGCGGTGCCGCGAACCGCTGTGACGTAGCCAGCAGCATAGAGTTTTTCCATCATCAATGTATTTATTTTTTCCATCCTCACTATTCCTCCGCCTCTCACATGAACGACGACAACTGGTTCAGGAACGCGGTCGCCTGCACGGCCGCCTGTTGGTCCTGCTGCGGATCCACAGCCGCCGGGGTCATTGCAGGAGACGCTTGCTGCTGCTGCTGCTGTTTGAGCTTCTCCAGCCGCAGTTGCTTGCGGCGCTGCTTGTCGGTCATCGCCGTGGACGACGCCTGCTTTGCGCGCTCGACACCCGCGTGGACCTGCTCCAGGTACTGCTTCTCCGTGCCCGTGAGCGTCTTTTCCCACTGAGAGACGACAAAGCTGCCGTCGCCGGTGTGGGCCGACGTCGCTTCCGGCGCGTCTCGACGTTTGTCCTCGAAGAAGAGCGACTCGGGACCTTGTCGCGTCGCGCCTTCCCGCTGTACGAACCCGACGTGCTCGGCGCTCCCTTTTTCCACCACACGCGTGCGGCCAAACTCGTCCGTGATCTCCACCATCTCACGGTCACCGTTTTTGGTGCCTGCGCTGTCAGCGACGCTCGCGTGCCACTCACCGGTGCGTCGCTTCGCACCAAAGTCCACGAGACACTCCTTCGCGGCCTCGGCGGACACGGCGCCATTGTCCATCATCATCTGATCGTATAGCTGCGCCTTGCGCGCGAGCATCTCGCGCGACTTCTTCTGCAGCGCCGCGTCGTCGTCCGAGTTGTCCACGTCCAGCGCGCGCTGCTCATCGTCGCGCCGCCGCCGCTCGTCCACGCCGCGGTTCGCGTCTCTTTCACCACCACGACGTCGCTTCTGCGCCTTGAGCCGCGCGTACACACTCTTCGTCACGTCGTCTCCGTCTCCGTCGCCGTCGCCGTCGCCCGCGCGCTTGCGGCGCCCTGACCGCGGGACATCGTCCCGATCGCCGCCCCTGGCTTCGTCGTGGAGCCGCCGGCGGCGCTCCTCGCGCTCCTGCTCCTTCTGGAAGACGACGGCCTTGAGGTCCAGCAGCGACTTGGAGTCCACGCGGATCTGCTTGGCCTTGGACGGCAGCAGCGCCGACTCGGTGAGGAAGCCGAGCGACATCCTTCGCGGGGTTTCTTGGAACTGGAAAACAACGCGAGAAGCTCCCATGTGTTTGGTCCCTAATTGAGAGGATTCAAACAAGGGACAAGTGTCCCCCTCTGCTGTCATCCCCTGTGCCGTTTCGAGACATGGGTACAGCAAACTCCAGCAGCTCCAAACCTAAAATTGGTTCTGCGTTCCGTTCCAATGCCGCCACGACCGCCGCTGGAGGCAGGGCAGCTAAGTCGGCGTTAATAGAGCCGCAGAGACAGGGGGCGAGGCGTGGGCGCCGCGACGGGCTGTTCGCACGACCTACCACGACGACGGCCAGTGGTCTCCCTTCTCTCCCACTTCGGCAAGAGACGTCGCTTGATCTAGTCGACGACTGTCGCCATGCTCTCGTTCCTGCGCGCGCGCGCCGGGCGGGTCGTGCCCAACGGCGCCAACGGCGAGAGAGACACAGCCGATGCCCAAGATGACTCCACGACCGCGTTGCCCCGGAAGAACGCGTCGATCCGCGGGCTGCGCCGCACATCGACGTTCAAGTCGATCAGCACTCTGCTGCTCATGGCCTCGGGGCCCGGCGCGAACATCAACGTGCTGCGCACGTCCATTATGGAGATGCACGAGCGCGTCAAGTACAAGTGGGTGCTCCACCCCATGTCCGGGTGGAAGACGCTCTGGGACCTCATCAGCGCCATGGTCGTGATCTTCTACTCGTGGATGATCCCGTTCATGCTCTGCTTCGACTGGTACGTGCTGCCCGACGAGATCAAGATCCTCCTCAAGGTGCTCGACGTCTGGGGTTTCGTCGATATCGCGCTACGGTTCCGCACGGGCATAATCGAGTACGGCGCCGTGCGTATGAACCCCGCCGACATCCGCAAACACTACATATACTCAGTCTGGTTCCCCATCGACATCGCCTCGACCTTCCCGTTCGAGTACTTTCTGACCGACCCGAACAACGCCGGCACGCGCAAGACCATCAAGATGATCAAGTACATCAAGCTACCGCGGCTGCTGCGCATCGGCCGCTTCCTCAAGTACGTGCGCAAGTACAAGCGTTATAGCAGCATGGTGATCGCGCTCAACGCGCTGCTGTTCATATCCCACGTCGCTGGCTGCATCTGGGTCGCGCTGCTTGGTCCGTGCGACGGCGAGGAGCTTTACATCGAGGCGCGGTGCCGCCCCGGCATGGAGATGCAGATGTACTGGGTCGCGTTCCACCACGGCATCGTCTCGCTGCTGGGCATCTCGGCCAACCACATCGAGTCGGCCGAGCAGGTGCTCAGCGGCGCGTACCACAAGCCGCAACGCATCATCGCGTCGGAAATCTATGTCTGGGGCAGCATCGTCTCGGTGCTCGGCGCCATCATCACAGCCTCGCTCTTCGGCACAATCATCAACCTCGTGCAGAGCTGGAACCGCGCCGAGAACGCGTTCCGGAAGAAGATGGACCAGATCTCCCATGAGATGGACGCGCTGTCGCTGCCCAAACACATCCGCGTATGCAGCGACCATTTGCCCACCTGGCTAGGGATCCTATCGGAGTAGATCTACTAACGAACGCGTTACTTCATTGTGTGATAGGCGCGAGTGACGGCATACTACGACTACCTCTGGCTGAATGTGCGTTCGCATCCACACCACGAAAGGGTTCCGCACACTCACAATTGGGTTGTGTCACTTTGTGCATAGAACCGTACGTTCTCGGATGAGCTCAACATCCTCAAGGACGAGGGAATGTCCATTTCGCTGCGCCAGCAGATCGCCATCTACCTCTTCAAAGACCACTTGCAGAAGGTGCCGTTCTTCCAGCTCGCGACCGACGCGGTCCTTGGCATGATCTGTATGCAGCTCCACCAAGTGATTTTCATGCCGGACGACTACATCATCCGCGAGGGCGACATTGGCCGCGAGCTCTTCATGATCATCAAGGGCATCGTGCAGGTCATGCCCGGGAAGAAGGCCAACCCAACCGAAGTCAAGAAAATCTTGCTGGGCGAGGGTGACTTCTTCGGCGAGATCGCCGTCGTTATGGAGGTCGAGCGCACGCGCAGCGTCAAGTCCGAGTGCGTCTCAGAGCTCTGCATTCTCTCACGCGAGGGCTTTGACAAGATCCTGGTTGAATTCCCCGAGTTTGCGACGGCGATGAAACGGCTGATCATCAAGCGCGTGGGTGAGATGTACAACACGGAAAACAAAGAGCACACCATCGAGAAGATGACGCTGCTCGCCGATTACCAGATGAAGAAGAAGATCGCGACCTACAACAATGTCAGGAAGCTGCGCAGCACGGCCAAGGCGATCCAAACTATCGTGCCGCGGCTGTCTAAAGTGGTGAAGGACCCCGTCCCGGCCGAAGTACTCGGCATGAAGGAGACTGAGCTCGCTGAGCTACGCAGCGGATCATCTGCAGCAGTCACCATCGTACCGGCGGAGGCAGTCGTGGTGCAGGACTCCGCTCCAGAGCTTGAGGTGATTCGAGAGTGGGATCAAGAATCGGAAGGATCACGAACGTCGCAGAGGAATTCCAGGACCTTGTCAGCTGAGAACATTCCCATCCGGCTCGGATCTGGTCCGCAAGATGAGATGCAATCGTCATTAGAATCTTTGGCGTACCCTTCACCAGTTCGACTAATAAGCCCTTTGGTCCGCAGCTCAACTGGATCGGCACTGCTCGATATGGAAAAAGATCGGTCTGGTCGAATTGAATACGTTGAGGCTCGTTTACTGACGCTTGAGAAGAAGCTTGATGGTCACATGCACCGAGTCGACGCAAAAATTGGGCAGATCCTGGACGCATTAGGTTCATTGCTCAACCGCTCTCCTGCTCGAACCGGCCCAACAACACAAGTAGTGGGGCAAACGACGAAGCCAAGATCTCGACCAACATCACCTCATCATGAAATCACAACCCAAGCAGTACGCTCACCATCACCTACTCGCGATCTCGCAACACAAGCACGCGGTTTGGCAATCAGAGTTGATACGTCCAACGCAGCTGCAGTTAATAGTTCCAGCACAGGCATGACGCAATCTTCGCCTGTGGCGGCAAGAGTGCCCGCACGTTCACCATAGACGTCTCGCGATTTCAACCTCGTGGGAGAATTGAAACAGGCATAAGCTATGCCTGGCGTTGAGTCATATCCTTGAGACAGACCATAGCTGAGTTACGACCGCAAGCACCCATGACACCTCCTCCCGGATGCGAACCCGCAGAGCTCATGTAGAGGCCTTTGATTGGGGTACGGTAGTCAGAGTACCCAGGAATCGGGCGCATCCAGAAGAGCTTTTGAGGTCAAGGTGTCAGAAGGCCCTTTCAATGAAGCACATTTCGCATCATGCACCAAAACGCTCACCTGGTCAAGCCCCATGGCGCCGTGGAAGATGTTCCCCTTGGGGAGGGAGAAAACGCGCTCGAGATCCGGTGGCTGACATGTAGTGCACTGAGTCACGCAAGATTCAGTTCACGATGCACATCACAGCAGCCTCTTACCGTCAGCATGTCGTATCCAATGATCGAATCCTTGAATCCCGGGGCGTACTGGTCAATGACAGAAAACACTTGATTCGCAAACCTCTCTTTCTTCCCAGGCGTATCCCAACTTCCGTCCTACGTGCAGCGAAATCTGATCAGCGAGCACGAAGCTTCAGGAACATATAATCGAAAAGCGAATACATGCCTTGGGAAGATATGGCGTATACTGCACGAAGAGCAGAGCAACGTGTTTGCCTGTCGCGAACGTCAAGTGTATCAGTGTCATCACTTACCTCAAAAAGTTCCATCAAGATTTGTACCTGGAGGTGCAATGGATGAGTCAAGGGATGTCGGGATATTCATTTCAATGACCGGGCGCCGAGATGCAAATCCGTGCTGAACATCGAGAAAGGCATCCTCGATCTGGAACTTCGTTGTTAGACTTGTGTGCGAGCGAGAGTCTATAGTCATAGGAACAATACCTGTTCAATTGAGTCCTCGAAGTGGGTCGTCCCTCGATGATGACGCATCGGTGTTTGGCCATCACCCGCATTTGGGATGCACGTGAAATTCGGTAAACGATCGAGAGCCACATTGATCTGGAAGTAGTAGTACATGTGAGCGTACAGGAGGATGACTGAGCAATGTCCATCACTTGAGCACCTTTGTGGACGCCGATTCACAGTTCCAGTTCTTCTTGAAATGAGTGACAACTCGCTCCGGTAGCTCGCGTTCTTCAATCAGATCAAGCATTGTGATGAGAGGGTTCGTATTGGCGAGGACATGTTTGGCTTCGATCGCCTCTCCGGTTTGTAAGGTGACACCGCACACTTGGCCTTGGTCGACATCAATTGACTTGACCGGCGCGTCGGTGAAGATCTCCGCACCGTTTTCAATCGCGGCACTTTCGATTGCACTGGAAACCGCTCCCATCCCACCTTTGACATGTCCCCACATGCCTTTGATCCCATTGACCTCGCCCATGACATGATGAAACAAAATGTAGGCGGATCCGGGAGTCGATGGTGATACCTGGAGTCAAGCAAACTGGTCAGCATACATACAATCTCGGCTGCTGTACCCAAACGAGTGGTGTACCTTGGCGCCGATGATGGCATCCGTTGCTAGGGTAGCCTTCAGAATATCTGATTCAAACCACTTGTCCAAGATCTTCGTCGCAGGGGCGGTCATGAACTCCAGAAAAGTTGTGAGCTCTTTCCCCAGCTTTCCAGATCGGTAACCTAACTTGAGCATCGACTGGATTGCATCCACTCGCCGGCCAATGGAGGTGTTTGAGTTAAATACGACCCGAACGTCTGGAGGGAGCTACGTAGATGCAGTACTTTGTCATGAACAAGGAAAACAAGCCAGGATAAAGTTCAAAAGCACGATACCTCATCAATCATTGGCACGAAGAAGTCTACCATCGTCTGTGGTAAAAGAAACGGTTACTCTTGCTCACAATTGGCCAGTCGAGATCTCATACTACGCAGCATAATTCTGTTATCGCACCGAAAGCATTTCTTCGTACTTCGGATACTGCTCCGCATCGGCAACAGAGAACTGGGCTGTCCAGCCACCATGGTAAGCTGTGAAATTGTAGACATTATCCATGAAGAAGTAGGTTGCTTACCGATACTACGCTGATTTTCTGCCATGTCGCTACCCAGAATAAGGCTCCGCCCGTCGAGAGTCGGCGTGAAAGACGACGGGTCACGAGGATACACTAGCAGGGTTGGGTGCATTCATAAGCCAGGGTCGTCACATAATGCTCAAGTCAACGTGGTCAGGCACACACCTAGAAGACCATGCTTGTGCAGCTCTAAGTCCTTGATGATCTGCGGGCGGAAGAGCGAGAAGACGTAGGAAGCGCGCGAGAATTTGAAGCCCGGGATAATCTCCTCCGTCACAGCAGCGCCGCCAACGATATGGCGCTTCTCCAGAACACAAACTTTCTTCCCAGCCTGGACATAACAGCGCCATATCCACCACATTAGCAGCTCTTCGTTGCCCGAACCGCCATGTGCTACTCATTCACCTTCGCGAGGTACGCGGCCGCGACGAGGCCGTTGTGGCCGCCGCCAACGACCACGGCGTCCCTACAACGACACGCCCTCAGTCCCCACCTCCCTCACTTCCAACCTCCACATTCTGCAGCATTTAGACGCGCTCTCACCACTTGCGCTGGAGCGCCTGTCTCGCAGCGGCGACGCGCATTGCCGTGGGCGGTTGAACGCTTCCTCCGTCGTTTTCTTCTCTGCCCTCGCTTCTTTATTTTCGCGTTGGTTGTCAAGTTCAACAACAGGATACGGGTCAAATGACCCGTCACGGGTTTTCAGCATCCGGACCCGTTGAAGTTGTGGCGGGAAGAATGAGAGAGTGATGGTCACGGTAACCTCCAACGTTTGCCCACCCGACACAGCAGAAAGTGATCATGGTGTGGGAGGCGCAAGTCGTGACAAAGGGAGCCAGGATGCGGGCGCGTCCGAAAGCTCCGACGCTGCACAACCGCAGCGCCCGCAAGCCGGCGAAGGAGCGACTGTACGCTCTCCGGCGGCGCTTCGTCGTGGTCGTGGACGCCGAGGGGATCGCCATCAAAGTGCTCGGCAACTTCGCGCCGTGGTGGTGCGCTGCGAGTCCGCGGCAGATCATAGCGAAGAAGCGATTGGTGAAGATCGCCGATGCGAGCGGCGAAACTATCATGTACGCGTCTAGCGATTCGATGGCTCTAGATGGTCGGTCTAACCTGCAGTTCTCTTCTCTTTCTTCTCTCTCCAGGATTCGACTGGCGACCGAGGACAAAGCGCTTGAGTTCGCCGCTGCGGTGCGGGATGAATGGGGTACAATGCGCTCACTATGTTGAAAGAGACCACTGTGCGCAGCGATCACATGAAGATTGATTCATTGTATAGGCATCGAGCCGCTGATGCACACAGCAGTCGTGGAAGATGACCAACTGGAGGATCAACGAGAACTGGAGAGGATTGCAGCGCTGTTCATGGCGAGCCCGGAGTTTCGTGAACGGGTTCGACAATTACATGACTGCTTTGGTGGGCTGTGGAGCACGTGAAGAGACGCACTCGTAAGTGCGGCATTACTTCTTAATGTTACAGCCGGAACGGAAACTTTGTGTACGATTACAATATCAGTCTTCTGCGCAACAGTATTCCGATGCATGGACTGGTTCTTCGTTCCCTTCGCATTAAGACTCGTTGTTGTCTTCGCCTTCCGTGCAATACTCCAGAAGACGCGTTTTCACAGTTTCAAGAATCGACAGCATCGCCTGAGACTCTTCTCTGTCTTGGCGAATGATCGCGACTTGCAGCATGACGGGCAAATGCATGATTGCGTCTTCTTCCTCTGCCGATGACGAGTCTCCGTAGTTCATGCGATGGTAGTTCACAGCAGCATCTCTGTACTTCTCATACAGATCGAGACTCTCCGGATCGTCGAATCCGTAAGATGATGCTGGCCGCTGCAGCTCGGCGGCTCCGGCACCGACACCAGCATGAAGCGCGGCGTTCTCCTCACACATCGCTTCATGGGCCGCTCGAATTTGCGCCTCGCCGACGCCATACGCGAGGGCTAGGATGAGAAACACGGAGTACTTCCGTTTGAGATGGTCGGCGAAAAAGTTGAGCACCTCGGCGGAAATCGGCGTCTCCCGGTTGTCCAGCTTCTCGATTTCTCTCCGGCTGTTGGCGATGAAGAGTTCATGCACACGACTCACCTTCTCGTAGACTAACAGAGCCATCCGTGGACTTGTCACTTGATGCACGAGCTTCTGCATTGCGACGATGCGACGCATCTCGGACTCGGCCTTCTCCTTGTCACCAGAGAGCACGCGGTTGCACCAGATTTCGCTTTGATGCAGTGTCAGTTTGGAGTCGTGGCCTGGAGACACCCACGACTTTTTGCTTGCCGACCCCGCGTACCTACCAGGCGATGGCGCGTTGTTTGAATCGTCCTCCTGTTGGGTGGACGTACCCGAGACCCGACTTTCCGCGAGCTGTTTGCGCTTCACCTGAAGAATGCGCCGAATAGTTTTCGACCACAGCTCAAACGTGCTTTGGCTGTGGGACGCAAACTCTATCACGCATCGTGCACTTGCATCCGGGTTGTTGAGCAGAATGCCATCGACGACGCTCCCCGACCCCACGACCAGACTTTGTCGCAGCTCGTCGTTCAGCCACTGGTCATGTTTTGTCCCACACTTAGGTCAGAATACACAATGCCTCCGGTCAACGTTGCTGGCCGCGTACCTGGTCGATCTCATCGGTCTCCAGTAGCTTCCGGCGGAAGAGGCGTGTGTCATTTCCATCTGCTGACGAAGAGGTGGTGCCAACGTCCACTTTCATCTCGCCCAGCATCATGGACGGCGTTAGGTCGATAATCTAGGACACAAAGAGCTCAGATAATGCGTATCCTCGAACAATCCCGTTGTAGCAACGCCTACCTTATCGGGCGTGAGGCCTTGTTCCCACTTTTCACGGTTCTTGAAGAGCAAGATGAAGTCTTCTTGAAGCGAGACGAAGTACGGCACCCATTCTGTGAAGAAAAAGATATTGCGCTCTTGCACGAGCAGCGAATCGTTCAAGGTTTGCTATACGATCCGCTCAGACAGAAATGTGAGTGTCTTCCTATCGCCCAGATTCGGCGTGTGCTGTACCTTGTAGATGATGGCCGACTTGGCGCGCACAAGCGACCGCGGCGACCACGGCGTCTCCGGCGAGACGAGCTCATCAGCAACGATGGACGCGTTGTTGCCGTCGTGCTCCATGCCTTGCTGCGCTCGCCTCGCCTCCTCCGAGAGCCCGCGAAACGACGGGTTCTTCGAGAGCATTGAGTGCAGCAGCGTCGGCGGACGTGCGCCGCGTTCTGGTGTGGCCACGGCGCTCGCGCTGCCCGTGCTCGCGCGACGCTCTGCGGCCTTGTCTGCTAAACCCGGGATGACGACGTCGTCGTCCAGGGGGGACACGTCACCGACGCTGCTGCGCGAGCCCGGCGTTTTAGTCATGGCCGCGGCGCTGCGGCGCTGCGAGCCGACGGGTCGCGACGAGGCAATTGGGGACAAGCAACGACGATTCGCACCTTGGTGCGCTCTTCGAACGGGCCGCGGGTCAACGGGTTTAGAGGACGAGTTGGGACCCAAAAACCCATCTGCGCGCAGGTGCGCGCGGATGGCATTTGCCACAACCGAATGCTTCATCCGCTGGCAGGTGCAGTATCGCTCAGACCAAGTGAGACTCCTATGGAAAGTGTGCCGTGGGCGACGTTCCTGTGGTATTAGCTGGGAGGACCACCACTGCCTTGCCGCCGCGGGTTGAGGAGGCGAGCGACTGCTGAACCGACTAGGACCTCAAGCCCAAGCAGTGTGGCATGGCGCCCCCGAGCGTAATACGCATTGGACGCGAGCGAGATCCCTCGAAAGAACAGCAGGACGGCCGTGTAGTATGTGCTACGTACGGACATGGCCGTTCGCTTTCATCTTCATCCGCACCAGCACCAGAGATCATTTTGCCCCACGAGATCCCGTGGGCAGCCATTCACAACGACGTGCCCACATGGGTTCTCTTTCGCTGTCTCTGATTGGCGGATACTCCGCACTTCCATTCAATCACGCAATCGAACTCACAAGAGTGACATGCCGAGCCGCGCACTGTATCCTGGTCTGCTGGCGCGTACGTAGTGACATCACGTCCCCCCTCCGCCATTTTCGGTCGAGTCGACCTCGCCGCGGGTGAGCGCCACCTTGCTTCCGCGCGCTGTCTCTACGCGCGACGCGGCCAGCAGCCGGCGGACCGAGCAACATTTGACAACGCGCATCCCTCTCTCTGCTCCGCCGCCAAGCAGCAGCGGCGTCCACACGGAGCGAACCACTCGCGCCAGTCCGACCGCATTTGCCCAAACAGTGTAATACTCGCTGCAGTGCCGACCACCACCAGCGCAGAGCATGCTGCACCCGTCGACGTTCGCGCTGCTCGTGGCCGCGGCCGCGGCCGGCGTCGCCGTCGACCGCTGGCTGCTGCGCAGCCACAAGCGAGCGCCGAGCGGGGAGCCGCCCGCGACGCCGACGCAAGCCAAGAGCTGCGAGTGCGCGGACGGCGAGTGCTGCAACACGCTCGTGTCGCCCACAGAGCGGAGGTACACGCTGCCGCACGCGCACGTGACCCACTGGGAGAGCCGCGGCGAGTGCGACCCGGAGTGGGCGCGCCACGCACCGCACGCGCATGCTCCGCAGAGCGACGCGACGCCGGGCGCCCCGGACGATCACTCCGGACGCTCTAGCTTCGGCATGCTCATCCTACTGCGTCACGGCCAGAGCGTGTGGAACCGCAAGCCGCAGAGCCCGAACGAGCTCTGGCGCTACGCCGGCTCGATCGACATCCCGCTCAGCGATGTGGGCATCCAGGAGGCCTTTGAGGCCGGCAAGCGCCTCGAGTTCACGCCCATCGACCTCGTGTTCTGCTCGCAGATGGACCGCGCGCGGTCCACGCTGCAGCTCGCGCTCAGCGTCCACGCCAGCAAGAAGACGCCGGTCGTGCAGCACGACTCGCCGCTCGACTTTCCGACATTCGAGGGTGTCAACGACGAGAACCCCTACGATTTCGTACGTGCTTTGTTCTATGAGCTAGCGGAGCTGGCTACTGACTGAATGCGCGAATGCATCATGGACAGATCATCCCGGTGTATGTCTCGCCGACGCTAAACGAGCGCAACTTTGGCGATCTTCAGGGCGTCCCGAGCACGCGCCACACCGTGCTTTTCGACAAAAAGGAGATCAGCAAAGTGCGCAACGACTACACGACCAAGTTCCCGGGCGCGAACGGCGAGAGCTGCGCCGACATCCACGCGCGTACGATCCCGTTCTTCAACGAGTTTATCCTGCCGCACCTCAAGCAGGGGCGCAACGTGTTGGTGTCGACCCACGGCTTCGTGATCCGCACGCTCATCAAGCACCTCGACAACATGACGGACGACGAGTTCAACGAGCAGATGAAGTTGGAGAAGACCGCCCCCGAGCGGTGCCTTCTCCTTGCCCCCACCGGTACGCCATCACTTTCGTTACCGCATTGATCTGGACGAGTGAGCGTGACACGACTGACTTGAACTGTGTGTAGGCGTGCCGCTCATGTACAAATTCGAGAATGGCGCGTTCACGAAGGTAGCGCAGTCGCGTCGCGACCGCGCTGAGAGCCTGAGCAGAAGCTCGGCGCCGTACTAGAAGACAGCTGCGCTGCTGTTCATACTTGTAAAACACCGCACATGCTGCGTCACCAGCAATCCCATCGTGGCTTGTTTAGCTGTCAAGAATATTATGTTTCGTTGTTTTGGTGCACGGGGCTGTAGGGGCAAGCTATGGCAATCTGTCTGAATGGCGCAGTGGGCGTCGCGAGGATGGATACACGAGGGGCGGTTCTCAAGTTATTGCCAACGCTCATGCGTTGCCAGCGGCCTCTTTTAATCGCTTCACCAGTTCGGCCTTCAGACCCTTGGTCGAGAGCCCGAGGTCCTTGAGTGCTTCGCGGAGCTGCGTGACCGTCAGCGATTCGATGGGCTTGGACGGCGTGAATGGGACTTGGGCCATCTCCACGTCAGCAGCTGCAGGTGCCTTCGCCGGAGTAGTCGTCGCTGACACAGCGGCGGTGCGTGAAGTGCGCTTGGCGGGCGACGCAGGGGTCTCCATGTCCACATCCTCAATCACAGGGGCAGTTCGCTTTGACGAGTTCTTCGACGGCGTCGCCGTTTCCTTTGGTGCTGGCGGAGCCTTCACTGGCGAGGATGGCTTGGGCGCGGGCGGGGCGACGACCGGAGCGGGAGCCGGCGCTGAAGGAGGTGGCGCAGCAACCTGTGGGCCATTCACATCATGGATTCAGAAAGATTGAGTTATGCACGACATCAGCGTTTGCAGCACAAATACAACGCACCTGTGTTGGCTTGGGGGGCGGTGGCGGCGCAGGGTTCACAAACGTCGGCGGTGGCGGTGGTGGCGGCAACGCCGACGAAGCAGAGGGCTCACCATTCGACTCCACACCACTTGCGGCTTCCTGCTCGACGCGCTTTCCAGCGAGCGAGTTGAAGAAAACTGCGACGGCTTCACGCTCCTGTAGCACATTATCCCTGTTGAGCTACAGCGTTTTGCAACAATATCCGGAGATGTCACGTACCCGCGGTTTGATCTTCTGGAAATCGAGCACGCGCAGCTGCGGCAGGCGGTGGACGACGTACTCGCGGTAGTACTTGCGCTTGGTGACGGGGTTGCCCACGAGCGAGAGCGTGTCGAGCTTCTTGAGCGAGGCCAAGTGATCGATCTCCGACAGCTGCGCCACGCGGTTGCCCGTGAGGATGAGGTACTCGAGGTTCTCGATCGACTCGGCCAGGTTCTCGTGGAACTTGCTCACGTGGTTGTTGTTGAGCAGCAACGTGCGCAGGCGCCGCAGGCGCGGGAAGTTCTCGATCTTCTTGATCTCATTGTCCGACAGGTCGATGCAGTCGAAGCCATCCTATACAAAGATCACGGGTCAGTAAGAAACCACGTGTGCTACAAAGTGGAGGGGTGCGGTCGGCCATGTAGCACATACCTTGGTGACGCCAAGGTTCTCGATGGCGGGAGCCTTGAGGCCTACGAAATCGTCAGTACGGGGCAAGTCACGGGACAGAGACGGGAGAGCGCACCTCGCAGATTCAGCTCGCGCTGCTTGAGCGGGTTGATCGAGATCTGCGCGCGCTGGATCGCGTCCACGGTCAGCCGCATCGTTCGTGGCCTTGCGGATGCGTTCCTCCTTCGTGCTCTCTATCGACCCTCCCCTCCGGCAGCCAAGGGCTACGGAAATGCCACTAAGTACGTTTTCTGGTTGTTGGCAAAAGCTAAAGTACGGTATGCAGCTCTATTTACAAAACTAGACGCCAAAGTACTGAGGAAATAGGATATGCAATGGTCATGCGAAGGCGCTGCGCGTGCTCGACTCGACCACGACGCCGCTGCTCTGGATGTCCACTTCCTCGTACGAGCCGCTCGCGAGCTCCTTGATCTTCTTCGGGTCCCGCGTGGAGATGGGCGCAGCGGGCGTCGCCTGCTGCGCGTCGGTCGGCAGCAGGTTCGTGCGCTTGTCCTTGCGGATCTTGAGCATCTCGGGCGTGTGGACGAACGCGAAGACGCCGATGCAGAAGAACGCGATGATGTGCGCGCCGATGAGGTTCGGGTAGAAGCAGACGTCGTGGTTGCGCTTGGACGGGTACGTGTACGCCCAGACGCTGTAGAGAAGGAACATGGGCAGCACCGTGCGCGACACGGCCCACACGACGTACGTCGCGTAGATGGACCGCGTGTGGACCTTGGTCTCCTCGCGGCCAACCGACTCGAGGAAGCCGCGCGCGTTCAGCGGCAGCGTCGCGAGCTCCACGAGCAGGAAGAGCAGCAACCCGAACTGCGCGGCGCCGCAGCACGAGATGAAGTTGTTGATCGCGTACGGCACACTGTGATACAAATTCATGGTGAGCCTTTCATGACGAAGGGAAGCAGATAAACACTGGTGTACGTACACTGCGACGATGTGGTGGATGATGAAGACCCACTGCATAGGGATCGGCCATGCGATGATCACGATGAGATCGCAGAAGAAGTACCCGATGGCTACAGCACCCAACACACATCATGAGAAGACGTACACGGCGAGTGGGATGGATCAAGTGGGCGCGCGACTTACCCACGGAGAAGATAAAGTTGGCTGAGCGGATGGAGCTCATGGGCATGAAGTCGTCCCCCCACGTGATCGAGCCGAGCGCCACCGAGACGCCGATCACGACCGCGACTGCATGAATAGTCGAGTTGACACTGTTCCACACACACACAAAGCGCACATGAGCATACTCGTCCTTTCTCAAAGGAATGTGGGAGAAGCCCCGAGCGGACGCACCGAGAGCACCAGTCGGCCTTGAGCCCCGGCGAGAAGCCCGCGAACTCGGGCACGCGGCGCGAGGAGATGACCCACGCGGCGACGAACACGACCCAGAAGAAGACGAACGAGAGCCCCGCGACCAGCAGGTTCTCGCCGAGGCGCACGTGGTGCTCGTCCTCGAGCAGGAACACGGAGCTCGTGGGCTCGGGCATCGCGGCGGCGTGGACGGTCACGTCGGCGGCGGCCATGGCGTTGGGTGCGAGAGAGCGAGTACTGGTGAATAAGAGACTCTTGCGCGTGTGTCGGGACCTCTCCCCGTCCGTCCGTCCGGCGGCGTCAGGGCGTCAGGAGCGAAATGACGCGCCAGCCATGGTGATGACGCGATGGTCGCGCGCGGCAGGGGCGACCGAGCCAAACCCCAACGACCCCACGACTGCACGCCCCAACCCAACGGAAAAGGTGTAACTCAGGCAGAGCAGGGCGTTACAGTGTAACTCGTGGGTACGGTTCGCCGTATCAGCCAATCAGAAGTGTAGTTGAACCAAAAGAGCGCTGGGATTGGCTATATTAAATCAGGGCTGGGAGAGAAGCTCGCCGTCTGATTGGCTGCGACACGCCTATTACGGTAAGCGATACAGAAGGCACAGAAAACAGCCAGTCGTTCTCAGCGGGTTCCACAGGTGCACGTTTGCTGGATACACACTGTGAATCTGGATTTTTCACAGAGAGAAGAAAGCTGCACAAAACATGGATTTACTGTTCTGTCGACTGGATAAAACATGGATTTACTGTTCTGTCGACTGGATAAAAGCCAACTTTTCGTAACCCACAATCGAACGACCGCGGCTTTCGTGTTTACCTGGAGACGGACCTCTTCGCGCGGCCACAATCATGGTTACGGCGGCGGCGGATCCGCGTCGCTCTTCTTGGCGCCGCGGCCGTCGACGGGCGAAGATGCCGCGCGTGTCGCATCCAGCGCCAGCGCGCTCTCGAGCCACGAGAGCACTGTCTCGTCCAGCTCCGGTGCTGGCGCCACGGGCTGCGTCGTTGAAGGCGCCGCGCCAGTGGCACCCACCTCCCGGGGCAGCTGAGACGGAACTGGATCCGCTGGTTCCTTCAACGTCGCAGGTGACGATGCCGACGGCCAGGGAGACGGCGCGTCATGTGCCGGCCATGATGGCGCAGGCACGTCGCTCTCAACGGGGAGCGCGGGCAGCACGGCGCCCACGGACGCTGCGGCCAGCCAGCGCTGCTCGTCCGGCGAAGACGATGTGTGGACTGGTGCCGCTTGCGTCGGCGACCACACGCTGCTACGAGAAGCTCCTTTCGCTGCGCTGGTCGGCACACGCTTGGTTTCTTGTTGCGCGGCCCCGCGTCTGCTGCTCGTGGGTGCCTGCCGACGGTCTCGCGACGCACTTCCGCGCGGCTGCCGCTCTGCCGATACACTGGTGCTATTGCGGCTTGCACCAGAGCCACGACGCCGCGGCGTCGGCTCGACGCTCTCATCGACCGCGCGGTGCCGAATGACCGTGTACCCTGCCTCGTCGGCCTGTGTCTTCTCGAGCGTGCTCAGTGTGTGCGCGTCCAGGAGTCCCGTCGTCACGACCACTGCGCCGCTGGCGTTTGTATCCGTCGCTTGATGTGCGACCGCTTGCTCGGCCGCCTCAAACTCCATCGCTTCACGGACCGAACCGAACAAGCGAGTTTTGCGCTGCGGCTGCGCACTGGACTCGCTTGCGCTGCGCCATCGTGCGGGTCGCTCCGGTGCTTCGCTCGTCCTCACGGCAATCTCGAGCACGTTCCCCAACGACGTCTTGCGCTGCTTCTCGCGCCTCGCCATGGGTGCTGTAGGTCAATTCCTCTGTGATGGAGGAGGCAAAGCGTGCGCCTTGGCGGGATCCAGTCGTTGAGCTCAGCGCGCGGGACTCGGCGTCGCGGAAAGAGAACGCCCCGCCATGCGACGAGACGCATCGGGGACTACCCAACTGTCAGTGGGCGGCGGCGACCTACTGAGGTAGTGCCATTTTAGGGATCTTCAAAGGTCGTTCAACGGCGGTCCATCCCACGGAAGCTTGATGATCCGCTCGTCCGTACGTGACCTCGTTGCGGTGTGCCAGTACGTCGAGGACCGCGACGCACGCCCAACGGATACGCACGAGTCCTACCGCAAGATGCGCTGGAGGCAGCGCCGTGAAAACGAGCGACTCGCCAGCCACGACTATGACGCAGTTGCTGTCGACGACATGACCAAGCACGACGGCGAGGTGCCCGAGTCACACGACGCATCGCCGTCCCGTCGGCAAGCGGAAAAGAATGTGTATCGATCCGAGTCGGATGAGGAGCGCTCCGACCAGCCAGTGCTGCGCTTTGACCAGTTCATGAACGAGTTTGTGACGAGCGAAATCGACGTACTAGCCGTCCGGCAGCTACCCGCCACGCCGTCCGACCCGTTGGCTGCTGTGTCTGTGCCCAGTCGGCGCGAAGGCCACTCGCTCACGCTGTGCAACGTCGACACGAGAGACATGCTCGTCGTGTTCGGTGGCCGCCAGCTGCGCGATCTCACCAATTTACTGCCCGTAGCGTCCACAGAGATTGACCCACTCAAGCTTGAGCGCGTGCGGTACGTGTTTTTCAACGGCGTCTACTCGTACGACCTCGAGACAACTCAGTGGGAGCTCCACCAGTGCACGGGCAAGCAGCCCAAGGAACGCAGTGACCACAGCGCCGTCTTCGTGGCGCCGCATTTCCTCGTGGTCTTTGGTGGCCGCGGCCGCAGCGGTATGATTTTCAACGATCTGTTCCTGCTCTCTCTGTACGAGTGGCATTGGACGGAGCTGGAGACGCGGACACGGCCGTCGCCACGGTACTGGCACGGCGCCTGCATAACTGGAGACGACCACCTCTTTGTCTTTGGAGGTAAGACAGACGTGCAAGTGTACGGGGATCTCCAGCATTTCAACCTGGCGCGCGCGGTGGATCTACTACTACAGAAGCAGGAACAGCTCAAGGAAGCGCCGGATTCACCGCGGTCGTGCTCGTCAGCAACCGACACGTTGGTCGTCCCCTTGTCGTGGACAGCGCCACACACGGTGGGCAAGCCTCCATCACCTCGTTTCGGTCTGCGCATGATGCACATCGACCACGATCGGATCGCATTCGTCGGCGGGTGGCGAGCCAAGCAAGCGTCCACGGCGCCGCGCGCAGGGAGAGCTCCACGCGGGGTCGACGTCTACATTTTGGACACCATGACCATGGTCTGGACCAAGCCGCGGTTCTCCTCGCATATCTGCCGCCTGAGCGCGCCGCCCGAGCGTATGCTTTTCGAGTGCTTTGCCGCGCAGCACTCGCTCGTGGTGTTCGGCGGCTTCACGTACGCGACTAACGGCGAGACCGAGTCGTACACTTTGCGTGCCAACGACCGCCAGGTGATCTACAAGCTCGACCTGCACCGCATGATCTGGCGCCGCCATGAGATCGCAGAGCCCGCGCAGGCCGCGCTGGTGACCTCAGCGTACCCGCATTTCAGCTCCAACGCCGTGCTGGCGCGCAGCAGCGACCGCGTGCGGGTCGCGTTCACGTGCGTCGTGAGCCAGGAGACGCTTCCCCTCGAGCTCACAGCGCTGGAGCTGCGGCGACGGCGCCAACGCGATGAGAAGTCCAGCGCCGAGGATCGAGATGCCACCGGAACGTCAACGCATCCGCGGCCACATGAATCGCTGGCCCGCCACGGGTGAGTTCGCGCGTTGGTCTCAGAACCTGTTCGGATCCAGGCCGGCGGATCTCGTTCTTGTGGCGTGTCGGTGATCGATGCTTTTCATCCAATCGAATGATTAGATTTACAATTTCAGCCAATCGATCGCACTGTTGGACCTTGAAGTGGCTGCCACCGGAACCGCAGAGGGTTGCTTCAGTTTGCGCAATGCAATGACTGTAAACGGGTCTACGTGTTTGGCCCACCTTGGATAAACGGGTCGGCCCGTTTCGATTGCGCAACCAGAATTTTGAGGGTAACTCCTACCAACTCTGCAGACCCAAACCCGTTTGTCGGCCATCGACCAATCGAAACCCGACCCGCGTAGCTCCCCGTTGACCTTGAGGAGCTGCACAAACACCGCTTCCGGAGACCTGGACCCGCCGTGGGCGATCAATGGTCGCATCCGCCGGGACGCGCCCGGCAGTGGGCCGGCCAGATCCCATTTGCCCACGATGCTGCGCGGTCGCCTCCTCTCGCGGGCGCTGCGCTCGCGCGCCGCCGCCGCCGTCCCGGGCGCGCGCGCCCATGCCACCCACGCGCTGAGCAACCGCGTCGGCGTGGAGCTGCTCACACAGAGCCAGAGCGAGCACCGGAGAGCGCTCTCCACCGACCAGGCGCGCGCCAAGAAGACGCCCAAGTACACGGACGAGTACATCGGCAAGACGGGCGCCGAGATCTTTCACGAGACGCTGGCCGAGCTGAGCGTGGACGTGGTCTTCGGCTACCCGGGCGGCGCGATCCTGCCCGTTTTTGACGCGATCCACGAGAGCGACAAGTTCCAGTTTGTGCTCACGCGCCACGAGCAGGGCGCGGGCCACATGGCGCAGGGCTACGCGCGCGCCACGGGCAAGCCCGGTGTCGTGCTGGTCACGTCGGGCCCGGGCGCGACCAACACGGTGACCCCGCTGCAGGACGCGCTCATGGACGGCACGCCCATGGTCGTCTTCTCCGGCCAGGTCGCCACGCAGGTGCTGGGCAGCGACGCGTTCCAGGAAGCTGACATTCTTGGCATCACGCGACCCTGCACCAAGTGGAACGTGCAGGTGCGCAACGTCAAGGACCTCGCGCGCAACATCCGCGAGGCGTTCCACATCGCGACGACCGGCCGTCCGGGCCCGGTGCTCGTGGACCTCCCCAAGGACATCACCGCAGGTCTCTGCAAGGTGCCGGTGACCAAGGAGCCGCAGCTGCTGGGCTACTACGGCGAGAAGAAGGTCGCCGGCAACCGCATCAACCAGGACGCGAACATCAAGAAGGCCATCGAGCTCATCAACAAGGCCAAGAAGCCGATCATCTACGCCGGCGCCGGCGCGCTCCACGCCAGCGAGGAGCTGCGCGCGTTCGCCCGCTCGGCCAACATCCCCGTGACGACGTCGCTCCAGGGCATGGGCGGCTTCGACGAGCGCGACCCGCTCAGCCTGCACATGCTGGGCATGCACGGCTCGGTGTACGCGAACAAGGCGATCCAGGACGCGGACTGCGTGATCGCGGTCGGCGCGCGCTTTGACGACCGCGTGACGGGCCGCGTGCCCGACTTTGCGCCCGAGGCCCGCCGCGCCGGCGCTGAGAACCGCGGCGGCATCATCCACTTGGACATCTCGGCCAAGCAGATCGGCAAGATCATCCCGGCGACCGTGGGCATCGTCGGCGACACCAAGCACAACCTGGAGCAGCTGCTGCCGCACGTCGAGAGCAAGCCGCGGAGCGAGTGGCACCGCAAGCTCCAGGAGTGGAAG